>LOEQ01004951.1:106875-126003 GCA_001685075.1 Bramus lutescens | reverse complement strand
TAATCCAGCAGTATTTATAATCAAATGTCTTTTAGCAGCTTTTGCTCCTTCCTCTGTCATCAAACAATTTAAAGACAACACAATAATATACAGTATCCAGACTCCCTGTGTATTTTTCATATTTACATGGCTTTATTTTAACCTTTATTTCTTTTATTTTTATTTTTAATTTTTAACCTTTTGAGACAGGGTTTCTCTGTGTCTCTTTGGCTGTCCTGGTATTCACTCTGTAGACCAAGTTGTCCTTGAACTCATAGAGCTCTACCTGCATCTACCTCCCAAGTGTTGGGATTAAAGGTGTGTAACACCACACTCAACTACTCTCTTTATTTAAAATGCAAGTGACAGGGTACAGACCATTGTCCCACAGCATTCCTCCCTTTCTTTTGCAGGACTCCTGAGCTTGGCCAAATATTTGGTTGTGGGTCTGCATCTTTTTCATCAGTTGCTGGATGAGGCCTTTCTGGTGACAATTGAGCTAGGCACCAATCTATGAGCATAGCAGAATATCATTAGAAATCATTACATTGACTTTTTTTTCTCCAGTAGTATTTGGTTCTATACTAGGTCTTTGGGACATCCTGTCTCTGGGTTCTGGTTCCCCAGACTGTGTCAGGGTGGACTCACTCTCATGGCAGAAGTCTCAGACTGGACCAGTCGTGGTCACTCCCACAATTTCTATTTCACCCGTACCCCAGCACATTACATAGGCAGGACAAACTGTAGTTGAAGCTAATGTGACTGGGTTGGAGTCCAAATTCCTCCACTGGAAGTCTTGCTTGATCTTTGGAGATGGTCAGTTCAGGTTACATATACCCTATTGCTAGGAGTCATAGCTGGTTTCATCCTAGTGTGTTCCTGGGAGTTTCCCTTGCACAAGGTTTCTACCTGATCCTGGAATTACCCCCTTTCCAGTCATCTTTTTCATTACTCTCCCTACAACACCTGATCCCTCATGTTCCCTCCCATGAGATCTCTTCTATTTCTCCTTCCCAGGTAGTTTCGAGTTTTCCCCTTGAGACCTCCTTTTTACCTAGCCTCTCTGGGGCTGTGGATTGTACCATGGATATCCTTAATAGCTAATAACCACTTATGAAGGAGTCCATATCACATTTGACTTTCTGTGTCTGGGTTAAGCCACTGATGACAATTTTTTTTTCTAGTTCCATTCATTTGCCTTTGAATTTCATGATGCCATTGTTTTTAACAGCTGAGTAATATCCATTGTGTAAATGTTCTACATTTTCTCTACCTATTCTTCAGTTGAAGAACATCTAGGTTGCCTCTATGTTCTGGCTATTACAAACGAAACTGCAATGAATATAATAGAGAAAGTGTCCTCATTGTATGATTGAGCATACTTTGGGTATATGCCCATGAGTAGTATAGTTGGGTCTTGAGATAGATCGATATCCCAGTTTTCTGATAAACTGCCATATTGGTTTCCAAAGTGGCTGTACAAGCTGGCACTCCTATCAGTAGTGGAGAAGTGTTCCTTTTGCTTTGCATCCTCTCCAGCATGAGCTGTCACTTGTGTTTTTGATCCTAGTCATTCTGACAGGTGTAAGGTGGAATCTGGGTTGTCTTGACTTACATTTCCCTGATGACTAAGGATGCTGTAGTGTTCAGTACCATTGGAGCATCTTTCACAACAACGTAATTTCAGTCAGTGCAGAATGAATCCGAGAAAGCATTGGATCAAGAGGAGCTCTCCTCTTAAAGTTGGTAACAGGTTAAACCAAAAAAAAATTTTTTTTGAAATGGTGACTAAAGTAAGGGTTGTTTAAACTCAAATTAGAGCACTTACTTTACTTCCAGAAGATGAAAGAGGGATGCTGAAGTGGAACACTGTTGGTGAGTTGTTTTTATGGGTCGAATTGTTTCTCTTAAAAAGCCACTTTGAACTTTGGTCTCTCAGTATTTATGACTGTAACCTTTCTCACAAACAGGAACTTTGAAATGTGATTCAGTTAAGAGGAGGTCATACGGGGACAGGATGAGCTTCTGTGACATAATGGAAGAAGAAACAGGAAATGTAGGGGTCTGGAAGTGATGCTTCCAAACACCATGCAATCACAGCGATTACTGAGCCTCAATGGAAAGGAGAAAGAAATGGGAACCACATTTCCCCATGGTATCTACAGGAAGAAAGTCTGCAGACACTTTAATCAAGGGCTTGTAGTATCCAAAAATGGAAATCAGTAAGTAGTCAGTTTTTCAAGGCACCCAGTATGATATAATTATGGCATCCATAGGTAGCAGATATTGTTCTTTTAAAGGGAGAAAAATAATCAATGTATTTGAGTGGAAAGATGAAAAGGGATGATGTGCATTTAGGAGTTAGTTGGATGTTATGATGTTGATTTTGTTTCACTTGTCCTCCTCCATTGTCTTCTCCCGTACCCCTGGGCACCCTTTCTGGTCTCCTTGTTCCTCTCCAATGGCCACTCCTTGTGCTTTCCTTCCACATATATTCCAATTCTCCTTTTCACTTCTTCCCTTCTCACAATGGCTTTCCCTCTCCTCTCATGATCTACTTTCTTTTTCTTTTCTTTTCTTTTTTTTTTTTAGTTCTTAAAACTGTGCATGTTTCCATGTGTGAGTGCAGATGCCCTCAGAAGCCAGAGGGGGTAAGTCCCTTGGATCTGGAATTAAAGGGTGTTGTCAACTGCCTGGTAAAGACTCCGAGAACCAAACTTGAATCCTTTGCAAGAGCGGTACATCCTTTTAAAGCTGAGCCATCTGACCTACCCCATGACCTTTTTTTCTAATTATATGATCTATTCCCATACATGGTGTGCCCCCCATGTTTTTTCTTTCAATATCACTGCTAATTTTTTTGTTAAAAGTCACTTTTATTAATAGTCTTCTGTTGTCAGTATTCAGTCACAGCTCTAAAGTCTAACCATTATCAAGGTTTACATCTTTGATTAATAAATAAATGCACTGTGTAAACAGGTCCATGAAATAAGTCAGAGTTCCAGTTGGTCTTATGATGTCACTAAGTAGATAAATAATATCCCTGATTAATAAGCCAAATATGAGATTAACATAGAACTGACACTCTAGGTCTTCAATAATTCAGCTAGGAAAGCATATGCAGTTTACTATATAGAAATACTTACCTTCTTAACTGCTAGGGGATGAACTGTGTATGGGACATAAAGTATACTTGGTTAGAGCTTCTACAAATAGTTTTGCTTATGTGTAATGGTGAAAAATATGGCCTTCAAAGTTCATTAAAAGCATGAAAGTTTTGCGAATATTCTGCTGCCTTTACGTTTTATGTATTTATATCATAGCTTATTCTCTATATTTATATCAATAATACTATACTCTATTACTCCACTTGTTTGAGACACCTGGAGTCATCAGATTCATGTAGACAGAAAATAAAATGTTGGTTACAGGGAGCTCAGGAGAGGGAGGGATGGGAGTAAGTGATTCAAAAGGACAGAGTTTAGGTTTCACAGTATGCAAAGTGTTCTAAAGATGGATAGTGGTGATGGGGGCAGAGCATTGTCAAGGTCATTAATGGTGCCAAAATGGGCCCTCAGGATGGTTAGTATAACATATTTATGTTGTACATGTTTTTCCACGGTTTAAGAAAGCTTCAACAGTTACTTCCCCACAAGTGCTTTTCCAGAGCAAACTTGTGACTTCATTCTTCGCATTCTCATGACCTCTGTGTGGCTTATTTGCTGATTAGCATTTTTATTTACACACATGTATTGCCTGCACACAATTTGTTTTCCATGGCCAGTGATATCCACTATGAAAGCAACACGGCCCAAACTGAGTTGTTGGGTTTTTATTTTCTTTCACTGGCATGTTCTCCGTGGTCTTTTCAGCATGGGACTGACATTCGCCATTGGTTTGCTACAAATAAGCCATTCTGATAGAACTTTTCTAAGATTTATATGTTTATAATTTACACCACTTCTCCTATATTCAACAAGTTTTAACCTGTGGTATACTGGTTCTACTTGAAGATGTGTGTGTGTGTGTGTGTGTGTGTGTGTGTAATGCATGGGGATTGCAGAGTGTTGTTCTCCAAAGGTGAATTTGCATGTATGCACAATTCAAGTTTCTTTAGTTTTGAGTCTTTTTAGTGGTGATGGTAACATGGTTTGGAAAGTCAAATTTTATCTCTTATTTACTATTTCTTATTTTAGACATAAAACATACAGTTTCAGGGATGGAAACACATATCCAAAATTTATATTCTACAGCGCTTAATCATATGTTTATTATTCTTAACTAATCTTTTTAATCCTCAATAATTAGGATGAATCTGAGATGAAGAATAAGCATGAAGCTTTTCAAGGCTCCAGTGTTCTAACAGGGTGATGAACTACCTCAAAATTTCTTTCTTTTTCCAATACAGAGGAGCTCAGTATCTCATCATCATCTAAAATCAGTACAGTGTCTTGTTGCTAAATGATATTAGGAGTTATATTTTGAAATTTTATGCCTACTTTTGACTTTGGTGATCCCTCTGCAGTGGTAAATTCTGGAAATCCAGCTCATCTCCGGAGCACTTTTCCCCCTTTAGAAATATTTAGTTTGGTGCTAAACTCCAACCTCGAAGGTGCTTTAGTATTCATCAGCGACAGCACCGCAGTATTCTTGCTAAGACTGTGACAAATCCCAGCCTCCCATGCTCCGTTAACAAAGACAAAACGGAGAATTAAATAGGTATATGATGAACATGATCAAGGTTGACATCCAGTTTGAACACATTCATCCTCTGGGGTGTAGTTTTGGGGATAAATCATCCAGCAGGTGCAGAAGGAGAAGTGGCAAGCAGTAGGGTCTATATTAGTCTGTGCAGAATTACTTCAAGAGTACCGGACACATGCTACTTATGTAGTGTTTAGGAGGCTAGAAATGTGGCACAGGCCCTGGCTCATGTGTATCACTGGGTGATCTTTCTGTAAGATCTCCCCACTCATATCTGTCTGTCTGTACATGTCTGTCTGTCTCTGTCCCAGGATTCCATCATGGGGATGCTAGTTCTACCCTAATGCCCTACATCTATTCACTTCACATTTCACAGCGTTCAGAAAACCACAGATAAATGTCCATTTAAAATGGCATTATTTTAAGAAGGGGTGCTAAAATTCTATATTAGCTTACAAGGATTAACTCTATTCAAAGCATGATGGGAACAAAGATCTTGTGGGTTTAACAGGCTGAGAATGATGTGTCCCTGTTGAGATGGAGGGTAGAATGGGATCCATCTGTGGTACTCATTCTAATGAAATCCCTAAAATATTCATTGTTCAGTATCCCAATATGTGTTCTCTCGCTTTATTTTTCTTGAAGAGTAGCCTTCAAATCATTTTCTTAATAAGAAAGCCTATAAATTCTGACTATTTTTCTCTCTAATGCACACACACAGAATAAACAAATAACGTCATAACTTGCAGAAATACTACTACTACTACTGACCATTGATTGTGTTCTAGTTCAGTTCCTGTTCTATATTCTTTGTTAATCACTACACTGATTCCATAATCCAGAAACAAATGTTAATGAGAGTTTGTAAAAACCATCCTTAGACTGTTTCCTTTCATGCTTGACTTTATTATGGTACTAAATGAACTTGCTGAGGAGTAAATCCTTTCAAATTTACCTGCCCAGAAACAGAACAAGTTTCTCTGAGCTAACATCCTTGCCCAGGAAAGTTACTTGAAAAATCTCAAAGATTTTCCTCATTAGGTTTTTATTAAAAGTTCATGTCTGTACATGCTAAGACCAAATGAAAGAAAAGCTCTTAAAAAATCACAAAACTGTCACAATACCCTTCTGAGGATCATGGTTAAAAATGAACTTTTTAATTATCAGCCATTTTCCTTGTATTTACACTGTGACCTTCTAGGAGTGACATGCAAAAGATGTAAGACTATATTAATAAAGGATTCATGAAGGACTTAAAACTCTACCACTGATTTCAATCCTTAAAATAGCTATGCTCCTGAAAAAGGCCCCAGACTCATCCTTACATTATTTCTATCACTGTCAGTTTTCTCCCCAGAAGTATAAAACCAAAGAAATAAGATAAACTTTCTCTTGGCTAAAGAATGAGATAAAATCCCTTGACTGATGCTAAATTTGCACAGGTTTAAGCATTATTTCTATGTTAGTGATCCCAGAATCTTCATTTCCTCTCCTGGGACTCTGACCTCTAATTTTCGTCGGTATTCTGGACCTCTACTAGAGGTACCACCAGTCTCAAAACAGTAAACACCGTGTTAGAGCCTTGTCTCTTCTCTCATGTTATATTGGTCAAGAAGGTCTCAATTCCATTTCAAGAATTCTTATATTTGCAAAAGTTCTTTGTTACTGCAGCTTTTCCCAGGTTTTAAAGTCTGTGCTGGTATTGTATATGGATATCTCTAGTTCTCCTTCTGAACACATGGGGATCATATGAAATTAGACTTAGGTCAAGGTCATAAGAGCAGAAGCAATATGGCCTAACCATTTAATGACTAGAGCACAGCTCATTATCCCACAAACAACCTTTCAGATACATACCTGAGTCCATGGGTATTGACTTCACCAACCCATGGACACAAAATGGACATGAGGAAAAGCAAGAGATAAGTTCTCTTTATGTTTCTTGGTTTAACCTACTGAGACTTCAGAGTTACACAGCATCCTGTCCTGGCCTAACAGATTCCTTCTCATATTTTAAATTTTATGTGTGATTCCAACTTACATGATTTTCAAGCATTTCTTTGTGACTTCAATTTATATTTTAAACAAATTAAAATTTTGTTAGATAACTGTTTTAAACAATGGCCCACTTAGACTGCTATTGTTCATGTTTATTCATTTTCTTTTCATTTTAAATTAATTTCTTTAAAAATAATTGTTCATTATATTTTTACTAACTGCTTTAAATGTACCAAGTATTCTTTAATAGGTAATATAAAGACTCTGGTAAAAGACCATTTTACATTTTCCTAACTATGATTATTAAAAAGAAAGTAAAAATTAAAAACTTTTTGGGGTAAAGTCCTAATTAATGGGCCTCTGCTTTTAAATTTATTATTAGGTGATGCATAAAATCCTAAAACTTGAACATTGTAATGGTGTACCTTGAGAAATAAGTATACATAAAGATGCCTCCTTTGAACCATAAAGGCAGCTGTCCCAGCAATAGCAATAAGAGCAAGAGCAGATATGGCCATATTCTCACAAGTGAAGTTCTGTGTCATTGGTTTCACTTTTGCTAATGAGGAATCCTCAATGGGAGTGACTGTGCCTTAAGCAAATCTATCCAGTTGGTGTTTCTTTCAGTAGCAATGCCTTGGAGCCTTTGGCTCCATCACTCAGCAAGAGTTTACCAAGAACTTACTAAACTCATGCCTTCAGCTCCGCATCAAAGAGAATACTAAATATGGCACATAATCCCTCCTCAAGAGCTTAGGCTTAAGATAAGATTTACATATGTTACCGAGAAATGTATAGAAGGGAATGACTCAGTTCTGAACTGCATATCACAGTCTCTGAGTATGGAGAATTGAGAACGAGAGGCATCTCCTCCATAAGAGCAATGAAGGAGAACGGTACACAGGCAGCACTAAGGATCAGACAGCGAACTTTGTGTGATATTTGGGGAATTAGGCAAAATGAACCCAGGCCTGGAGTGGGTGTGATTTTTATTTATATACTTTAAAAAATATAATTGACAAATAGAGTTTACACCCTTTTCACATGTGCAAAGTAAAGATTTAATATGTACATTGACATTGTGAAATGATTATTATAGTTACGCTTATCACATCACAGCATTAATAGTGTGTGTGTGTGTGTGTGTGTGTGTATTTTAACTTTTCCTGGGGAGAAATTAACAAATGTCTATTTATACCAGATAGATCACTATCACAGTTGGTAGGTTTAACTATCACTTTGCCACAATCTAGACTTTCCTGAGGTGAGATGCATCCTTGAGAACTTGCTTTGATGAGTTTGTCCTGTGAACATGTCTGTGGGGATGGTCTTGATTGCTAGTCGATGTAGGGGTGTTGGTGGTATCATTTCCTAGGTACCTGGTCCTGAGTTGTAAAAGATAGCTAGCTAATCCTAGGCTGGCCAGCAAGCAACATTCTTCATGCTTGTTGCTATGGACCTTTGGTTGTAAATGAGTTCCTTGGTTGAAGGTAATGCTGTGTGGAATAACAACTACCTTCAGGTTCTTGCCTTGAGTTCCTGTCCCGGCCTCCCTCAATGGCAGAATGTGACCTGGAAGATGAAATAAAGCCTTCACAATTTCAAGTTGTCACGGTGTATCTCACAGTATCTCAAGGAAAGGAAACCAGAAGATCATCTCCTCTTTCCTTCCACAGGCCAGCTCCTGCAGACTCCCATTCTACTTCCTGCTTCTGTGGATTCAACCATCAAGAGTCCTCATCTGAGAGAGAGCATATTTTAAAATATGTTAGAATATTTGTGTGTGTGCACATGATTTATTTTGCCTAATATAATATAACCTGAGTTTACTCATGTGATTGTAAATAGAAAATTTTCTTCATTATTGTGTGTGTGTGTATTAATATGTTGTGTGGTATACATGTGTATATGTGCATCTGGAAACTGGAGAGTAGCCTGGGATATTATTCCTCAGATGATGTGTACATTGTTTAAGGAGACAAGTTGCCTTTCTGTCTTGGAACCCACCAAGTAGGCTAGCTTGTCTGCTCAGCAAGCCCTGTAGAATCTGCCTTTCTCTGCTGCTCCAGCACTGAGATTACATATAGATATTATTGTGACTGGGTTCTTCATAGAGTACAGGTCTCATGTTTGCAAAACAAGCATTTTACTAACTGAACTGTTATTCAGCCCTTCCTCCTTTCTAGCTAAATACTTACTACCATATAAATAATTTTCCTTTACCCATTTGTTCACTGATAGACACAAGAACTTATTCTATATTTTAGATATTGTGAATAACACTGTAGTGACTATGGGACTATAGATATCTCACTGAAATCTTATTTGTTATTTCTTTGAATCTATACCCAGAAATAGATCATAGTGTCACATGGTGTTACTGATTTATTTTTTTCAGAACACCTTTGGCCATTTTCTGCAGTAGCATTACTAATTGGTATTATCACCATCAGCATACAGGAATCCCTTTCCCCATGCCTTCCCTAACATTTGTCATGTCTTGTCTTTTTGTTAAGAGCCATCCTAACAAGTATGAAGTGATTCCTGCATGCTAAATACACACTCTACCAGTGTAGCTACTACATCCTTAGCCTTATTTTTTTCTCTTTTCAACATAAATTAAATTTTGAGGCATACAGACTTGTTCCTATGGAATAAAAGATGTGAACTAGCAATTTCTGCTCTTTGGAATTAAGTAACCAGGAAACAATGATGCTTTCCTAAGGTACTTTTCTACTTTCCGTCTTATTAAAGAGAATTAGTAGAAATAATGTTACAAAAATATTGCCAGTTACTATCCTGGGAAATAGAGGAGAAAGCACGGAATAATTATATGATGTGAAAGAGAGCAAAGAGCAGTTCTGTCTTTTTTGTATTATGTAGGTCAGATGTATAGTTTCAGAGAGGAAGTGTCTTACAAAGAAAGATTAACTGGCATTAAAGAGTTAGAAAAAACATTTACAAACATAGTTGTGAGAGAAAGCCTGTTTGGAATGTGGGGGGAGGGTCTTTATTTTTACTAGATATGAGTTCTTCAAGGTTTACCTGAGTTAAAGTACCCAAAATGTTGGAAGTTACAATGTAAGAACCATCCCTAAATTAAATGAATTAATCATAATTCTTGGGTTGCTTCTAGAAACTTGTACCTTCCCCAAACTTCTTGCACAATCCTAGAGTTTAAAAACTTATGTCAAGCATCTAAGATGAAATCCTTGATCTATTTTCTTTCTTTATTTTAATTGAAAATATATAATTTTTCATATACTGTGTTATGGTCATGGTTCTCCCCTCCCAACTCTTTCCAGATCCTCCCCATCTCCTAAGTCACCGAAACTCACAGATGTTCTTTCTTCTCACTAGAACATAATCAGGCAACAAAAAAGGAAAAAGGAAAGAAACAAATGAAAAAAATTATTAGGACAGTACAAAACAAACAAATAAACAAGGCAGAAAAGACAAAGCAAAACACACACACACAAAAAAGTACAAATGCAGAGACCCAACACTTGCACTTACAGAAATGCCATAAAAACACAACATTGGAAACCATAACCCATAAGCAAAAGATCTGCAAGGTAAAAAAAAAATTACCAGACAGATCACTAGGAGAAAAAAACCCTCCAAAAATATCATTGCTTTTATTTTGTGTTCTGTTGGCCATCTACTGCTGGGCACAGTCATGTCTTTAAGTTTTGTTTGTACACCCAGTGGGACTCCAGTGGAGAAAACTAGTTTTTCTTTGTGAGGGGTTGTCCATTGGAGATATCTTATATGGGTTAGGAATGTGGGATTGTGTCCACTCTCCTGGTCCAGTAAGCCATCTGGTTTAGACCTGGGCAGGCACTGTGCATGCTGCGCAGTCTCTGTGAGTTCATCAGTCCTGTTGTGTCTAGAAAGCTTTGCTTCTTGGTGTCTTCCATCTCCAATGACTCTTACAGTGTTTCTGCTGCTGCATCTGTAAAGATCCCTGAATCCCAAGGGGGTGAATTGGATGGAGACATCCCATTCAGGACTCACTCTCTGTATATTGTCCATTTGCCGGCCTTGGTAATTTTTCCCACCTACTACAGGAAGAAGATTCTCTAAAGATGGTTGAGCAAGACACTGATCTATGACTAGAAAAAAATGGAATTAGGGGTAAATTTATTGGTACATTCATTTTCCAGAATAGTAGTATTTGGTTTTCCACAGGTTCGTGGCCTATCTAGATTTAGGTTCAGGCCCACTTGAGCAGTATGAGACATGAGCTTCATCTTATAGAGTGGCCCTTAAACTCAATTAAATAATGGTTGGTTAGGCCCACAACCTTTGTGCCACCCTTACAGCAGGTTATCATGCAGGAAATTGACCTATTTTCTTTCCTTTCTTTTTTCTCCTATTTATTTTTTGACCTATTTTCTTTTTGTTAAGTAAAATCTAGCTAAACAAATCTTGGTTGCTACACTGTAGGAGGCCACAGCCTTCTTTAGAGGGGAAAGGGTAGATGGGTTAGTAAAGGTTTATAACAGCAATAACAGCATTTTCTTTTGATGGAACATATTTTATCATATGTAAAAGCAGGCTCAGGAAACATGTATCCTTTGTCTTCAGATATCTGAGAGACTATCACTAAGATGTATTCCATCAATATGCCTTATTTGTTGAGAAGCTTTGATTGTAAATGTCCTTTGGTAAGTTAAAATGTGCCTTTTCATTCAGTGACAATCTGTTAGAATTCTTGAAATGTCTACCTA
Source organism: Bramus lutescens (assembly GCA_001685075.1). NCBI lineage: Eukaryota > Metazoa > Chordata > Mammalia > Rodentia > Cricetidae > Bramus > Bramus lutescens. Next base: position 114,589 of record LOEQ01004951.1, on the reverse strand, counting down.
TGAAAAATGATGTATGTATATCAATTAAGATATATTTGTTCAACCAAGCGCTGAGATCTGAATTTTTAGAACCATCATAGTTGGCATCAAGCTGACCAATGAGCTTACAATGTTACGCTGATACCATAGAGATCAAAGAGCAGCTGCAGTAATTTATTGTAAGATTCTGCCCACTAATTAGCTTTCTTTGAGACATTCAACTGAGAGATCACTTTGAGTTGGCCCAACTGATCATGTGAGCTCTTAGAACACTTAGAACTGAGTTACTATCTCCTGAAGTCTGGAAAGATAGATGGACAATCTTGAGAGAAATTTTAGGAATGGTAGGAAGCTTGAGTGACAGCCGAGATATAAGGGCAGGCCAACCAAAGATCACTGCTGACTGCTACTTGGTGTATCTTGAACAGGGAACCCATCCACTATGTAACCATTCCTGCCCCCAGAAAAATGTGATAGTAAGCATATATTGAAGCAAGCCACTGAATTTAAGGACATTTCTTGTAAAAACACAGCAGTTAAACAATACCATCAAACAGCTACCCATTACTCAAACAACAAACTTTTTCTTTCTAATGCATGTAATTTCCATTTATATAGTCTAAACCTGTTAGTTTGAAAATGGATGATCATAAAACTGAAATGTTTCAAAGTTGTTATAATTTTTCTTCCTTTTCTTATTTTTTATTTCATTAACAAATCAACATCCTGTTTGAATGTTACCTAGTTTTAAATTTGAGAATTTTTCTCTCTTTTTCTCTCATTGTTTTCAAAGATATACTGACTTCCCACATTATATTTTATGTCCAACTTACTATATATCCCAAGTTGCCCCTGAACTCACAGCAAACCCCCTGTTCAATATCTCAAGTATTGGGTTTGCATGCATGAGTCACCATAGCTGGTTGACATTTTCTTATTGATAATTCTCTGTTTGCATTTATAAAGTGAATTTCATTGGTTGAAACACATTAAGTAATCAAGCAAAAGCATAAGCAACCTGGAGTTATTTCCCTCTCACTTGGTGGGCGATATTGAATGTTAATCTGATACTTGCTCATCCCTGGCACGTTAGATAGTTTGATATAAACTGATAACAACATTGTCATAAAATAGCTTTTCCAATTGAGAGCCCATTATTACCTTTATTTATTGGTTTACCAGTCTTTGATTAGATACATCCTGTTTGTCACAGTATGTTAGCTCTGAGAACATGAATAACCCAAAATTGATAATTCCACTTTTAGACTATGTAACTGAATATTCTAAATCTAAAAGAGATTTGGAGTAACTTAACTGTAAGGTAACAAGTATTATTTTTGAGATTATATATTTTTTAAATTACATCTATCTAAGCGTGTATTACTTCTATGACTATAGAAAACACTTACCCATGGCTGCCTGCCCCCATGAAAATGCTCAAAGTTTCCTAAATAAAACAATGATTGTTTCTATTTGTTGTTATTGTTTTGAGTTTGTGTTTATTAGTTAGTTTTAGTGGATCCTATCAGGTATCAAGAGAAACAGGTCCAAAAATTATGGACAAAGGGGGAAATGTAGATTTGAAGAAAGTTAGAATATCATGATGTACTAATTGGTTTTTGTCCATTTGCTACAAAGTAGGGTGAAGTGGGAAGAGGGACTCTGAATTGCAGAATTGACTTATTAAAACTGTGGGCATATCTGTGGGGTGTTTTCTTGATTAATGATTGATGGATTGATGTGAGAAAACCCAGCCTAATATGAGTTGTGACAGCTCTGGGCAGGTGGTCTTCAGTTGTGTAAGAAGGCAAGATAGGCAAGCCATAGAGAAAAATACAGTAAGCTGTCTTCTGTGGTCTCTGTCTCACTTTCTGCCTCCTGGTTCCTGCCTGAGTTCCTGCCTGAATTTGGTCAGTGATGATCAGTGTTGTGGAAGCATAAGCCAGAAAACTATTTTATTTTCTTCTGCATTAGCTTTGGTCAGTGTTTCATCATTGCAGAGGAAAAAAATAAGACCTTTTGGAGAGTGATGCTCAAAGATCATCACAGTGTGGGCAAAGGAGAAAAGAGCTCAGCAAGATTTGCAGAAAAGCACAGGGCATGTAGCTTTGAAACGTAACAACACTGGTTTGGAGATTGAGAATGGGAAACTAAGACTGAAAGAAAAAGAGAGGTGAGAAGGCTGTGCAAAATGCAGAGAAAAAAGGAGGCATGCGAGCAGCCAAAAACCATGGTTTGAATTAAGACAGGTCATTAGCTGAGATTAAGATTAGGTGTTGTGGTCCTGGGAAAGTCAAGATTGCAAACATATAAAATAAAGCAAACAGAGAGATGTGAGTACCTTCCAGAGTGGTTGGGGGGGGGTTAGCAGATGGCTTTGACTGTCATCCTGAGACTGTGGTACCCTGACCTTAGAGTGGGGGCTTTACAAGAGTCAAGTTCTTCATTCTGTGTGGCTATTTTATTGGGCTTAAGTAAGTTTCCAGTTTATATTATTCTAGGATGACTTCAGAAAACACAGATTTCTCCTTATCTGAGCCTGCCTGTTCTTTTTCCAATATAGACCATTACTGTCCATAAACTACTCTCTATCACACACATAATCTTTACTATATTTGAGTCATTTCAAATCACACAACTTTTTTGGAAAATTAGCGTGAAAGTTGTGCATGTGGTGGTGGTGGTGATGCTGCTGGTGATGGTGGTGGTGCCAATGGTGGTGGTGGTGTTAGTGGAGGTGGTGGTGGTGGTTGTGATTCTGTGGTGGTGGTGCTGGTGCTGGTGGTAGTGATGTTGGTGGTGATGCTGTAGTGTTGTTGTTGTTGGTGCTGTTTGTGGTGGTGGTGGTCATGCTAGTGTTGCTGGATGTGGTGGTGATTCTGGTGGTGGTTGTGGTTGTGGTGGTAATGCTGGTGGTGGTTGTGTTTGTGGTGGTGATGCTGGTGTTGTTGGTATTGTTGCTGGTGGTGTTGGTGGTGTCAGCACAATACCAAGATACCTCACTGGGAAGTGTATAACACAATGGTCAAAGTTATGAGATTTTTAACTATTAAGGAAAACATGAAAGAAAGAGAAAAGAGAAGAAAGACTAGAAAGAAAGGACAAGAGGAGAATAGGAAGATGCTTTATATGACTAGCGAAGTGTGTTTCTTTGTAATTTAGGTACATTGATTCAAAGCAATGATAAAGCCAAGAAAATATTCTAAACGGTGAGTAATCCAGCATTGAAAATTGGTTAATTTATTTTTAGTTTATTTTTCTTGCACAACACATGTTTTAAATGTTCAAATTTCACTAAAGCTGTCATGTTTTCATTGCCGCATTTATATTTTATGTGACAACCTGACATTTACCCTCCAATGTGAAACATAAACTAGATTTGGATTTAGCTAGAATATTAATAATTTCCTTTGATTATTTAAAGAATTTGGACTTCCAGAATCTAATAAAATATAGTTTATATTTTATTTAAACCTGAAGAAAGGCACACACACACACACACACACACACACACACACTTTACAGATAATTTAGGGAGCTGAAATTTGAAATAAAGTATTGTCTCCATGATTAGACTACAGCATTTTGCATCTGATTCTCAATAGTAATATGCAATAATATTGATGACCCCAAGGACATCATCATTATGCGGATGGCAGAAATAAGTCAGGCAGGTGTAACAATTGAGTCCACTCTATTGGTGATTATGGGCTGCATAGAAGGTTCTCCAGAGCGTGGCTGGAGGCAAAGTCTTCTGTTTTGCCTGTCTAGGAAGCCTATGAGACTTTGAGAAATGTGAGAACCCTCGGGGAGGGAGTCAACATTTCTGAAGGATCTCACCTAAAAGGAGTTGAGGAACCAGGAAAAGATAAGACAAAATGATAATAGAGAAAGTGGATGAGGAACCTGACATTCAGTTAGTTAGCTTGTATGCACTTTTTGCTACATGGTACGTTTGGGAATTAGACTGATAAGAATTTGAATTGTACTCTTCTCTTCTAGCTCTTTGACTTTGTACAGATGCCCTCAACTCCATCTAAATAAAACCTGTAAGAGGAGGTATTATTAAAAATAAAGTAAAATAAAAGTAATACTTTGTAAGTTTTGTCAAGAGGATTAAATGTGACAACAGGTAGTAGAAAATGGTAAGGATTTGACCCAAGGAAATCTTTATGATATGGTTGCTGTAAATAAAGGGAGCTATAAGAAGAGAATGTACTTCTAGATAAAAATCTGGGTTTTATATTGCGTATTTATTTTTTTACAGTAACGCCAAATAAAGGAATCACTATAGATTATGTTATGAATATACTAAGTAACTCATTGAGATACAGACATCCTGAAGTCTAGTAGAATAATGACTGTGAATCCCATCTCTCTCCTCAGTCCAGTTTCTCCAGGCCAGCTCTCTTTTACTCCCAAAGCTGTCGTCAATGAACTTGGTTAAACAGGCTTTCACATTAGAATAGAAACTACCTTCAACTTCTTATTTATTTAAAAAGTTTCTGTTGTTAATAAATCATACCAATCCTTAAAATTCAAACACACTTTGTGTTCCCATAGTTTCATTTTCTTTGAAGAAAAGATTTATCTTTACACACACACACACACACACACACAGAGAGAGAGAGAGAGAGAGAGGTAAATAGATAGGTAGATAGATAAATAAATGGAAAAGCCACTGCCTTTCCTATTATACAATCTATTCTTGAAGTTACTGAGAATTTGGTTAAGTAGTCTAGTGCTTTTTGATAATTTGGACTATTATTTCCCAACAGAAGTAGGAATCAGTTCATGAGATATCAATCACACATGATTTTTGAACATCTGCATTAAGCGAGGCATTGCCTTAAAGTTTTGGGATCTGGACATGGAAAGATACAAGTTCAATTGTTTAGGTATTCAGAAAAAAATGGATGTGATAATCATCATTGTTGAGTTTAACAAAATTAAATCTATGCCTGTACTGAAGAATTTGAGTCTATGTTTGTTTGTAAGAAATATTGCAGTGTAAACTTTGACACACCTTCTGTATAGGAACTTGAACTGTGCTTTGATCAACACAATACTGACTAGCATTGTTGGGTATCTTTTATGTACGATCCTGGATATTTTATTATTACATGGGTGTAAGATAGATTGGCATATGTTAGACTTCAATGGTACATGATCAAAATTCAAATTTATCTGTCCAGGGCAGAGCCAGAGATCTTATTGGACAGTGATTAATCCATTCATTACATGACACTGAATCACGTATTACCACTCTTACTTTTGGTTCTGTATTGTCCGTTTCCTTTCTGCTTCTCATTCCTTTTGTGTCTTACTAAGTCACCAAGGCTACTCTCAGACTTGATCCTCCTGCTTCTGCCTCCCAAGGATCACCAGCAGGCACCGCAACACTTAGCTCCTTCCAGATTATCGCCAACCCTCTACTGGAAGCACTTTTTAATCTAGGCTGATTTCTGTCCAACTGCATTAATTTTATGTGAGAACATATTGTCAATTGCAAGCAAAACCAATAAAAGTTCCTTTCATATTTACTTCTTGTGAAGAAACATATTTTTAAATATCAGAGATTTCCTTGATAAACTAGTCTTTAAGGAAGGAAAGAAGAATTTGTAAAACACGGGGACATCCATGACTAATGCAACATGAATTCTAACACGTGACAAACTATGTGACTCACTACACCATCTGGGTATGTCCAAAGTTTACAGAACCTGCATTTGGTTTGTATGCACATGTGCACCTGGTGTGTGCATGCATAGGTGTCTACATATGTCTGTCCATGTGCAGTATTTGAGTGAGACGTAAAGAAAAGAGTGTGGTGTTAGATTGTCAGTGTACTATGATAGTTGATGTTAAAAGGCCTTTCCTCTCTTATGAATTAATCAAAAGAAACTTTTGTGTGCATTCTACACAGGAGACAGACTTTTTCCCCTTCTAATAAGATTAGTTTTCAAATAAGCTCATTTATCAACTGTTTCTAGTCAAAATGCCAACCCTACAAAGTACACTGGTATTAATTATTTTATGTGCATTTTATTGACAGTATTCATTGAATGTTGAACCCCAGCTGATTTTGCTTGACTGTAATAAAGTTCAGGGAGAAAATTACATTTTTCAGATTTTTGCTGCTGTGTTAGACTTGATCACATCTCTTCTGCAGATCTTCAGGGCTGTTGCGTTAATATGGAAGGAAAACTGAGTCCTAAAGTTTGTCTCTTTCACAGTGGGATTTTGGTCCTTTTCAGAAATTAAGCATGTGTTTTATTCAGAGGGTATTGGCAGCAGGACATATCCTTCAAGGAAAGTAAGCTAAACTTCTTAACAATGCATTCTGATATTTGAAGATGGCTGTCATTTTGGCTGTTCTAAAGTAGGAAGACGTCTCACAGAGCATTAAAGTACAATATCTATAGTCACCGTGGCATGGCATTAAATAAAGTGAAGACATGAATATTTAAATTAGATTTTGTTTTTCCTACTTTATTATGTCAGGAAGAAACTGCAAGCTCTGGAAATCCTTTGCGTCTCATTGAGAGAAAAGTCTGTTTTTTTTTTTTTAACGGCCCTTTAAAGAAGTATCTGCATCAGCAGAAGGCTGCTAGCACTCATCATATTTGATTTTATTTAACATTTCTTAAACACAGAGTTGTTTTTAAGCATATGTGGTGTGTTGGCATTTTTACATTATCATCTCCTTGATTTAATTTTTACTCCTGGTGCTGACCTGTCATAGGAGATAAATCTATTCCACAGGAACATTATGTTTTGCTTAAGTACACAGGAAAATGTAATACATTTGAGTGAAGACATTATAAGTCACAGAAAGAGATCTGTTTATGGATTCTCAAAACAATCCTCTTGGGTCAGATAGAAAAATATCCTGTAATCAAACTCTAGCTTTAGTAAGATGAGCCTGTGTGTCACAACTTAATTTGTTATTTATTATTGTCACTATTATTGTTATAAATATCAATATCATTATTATTGAGCTATCAAAATTGAAGTTATGGCCTTACCTGCGGCATCAGTTTACTACTAAGCTATATTTCCCACACTCGAATTGACTGTATCATTTTAAAATCTCTACATATAAACTTAAACTTCCTCAGATTAATGAATGTTCCTCGGTTTGTCAGGATCAGAAGTCTGATTTAGTGGTGTTGTCAGCCTAAATGATACACACAAGAGCTAGGTGCATAGTAAGAATAAGAATTGCACTTCAAAATGAAAAGCTGCATGGTATATTATTGTCCTGGAGTTTGCCAGTTAAAAGAGCTGTCAGCTTCAGAAGATGCTCAACAGAGTAGTCAATGCACTTATCTATGAAATGTAGTGATACACCTCAGGGATTTGCATACTACTTAGTATTCTTAAGAAAAGCAAAGTGACACTTTTTAGGGTAATCATTTGCCTCCCACAAATGTTTAGATGCTTGACACTTAGTTCGTTTACTCTCTCAAAAATCCGTTGAGATAGAAGCTGCGGTTGCACCCATTATACAGACACAGAGCTTAGGTAACTTCTTTTTTTTCTTTCGTTTCTTTCTTTCGTTTCTTTCTTTCATTTCTTTCTTTCTCTCTTTCTTTCTCTCTCTCTTTTTCTTTCTTTATTAAAAATTACCACCTCCTCCCATTTCCTTCCCGCTCCCACATTCCCCCTCCCCCTCCCTCTCCAGTCCTAAGAGCAGTCAGGGTTCCCTGCCCTGTGGGAAGTCCAAGGTCCT
>LOEQ01004951.1:67347-79195 GCA_001685075.1 Bramus lutescens | reverse complement strand
TGTGTGTGTGTGTGTGTGTGTGTGTGTAGAAACAATAATGGAAGAGAGGAAACAAGGTCAAGGGTAAGAGCTGGAGGAGGTAAAATCGACTGCTGGGCAGGAGGCAGATCATGAACTTCATTGTGAGCCTTATCAGTGTCTGGGAGATCTTTGAATGCAGGATGGTAATGAGCTGGATGGGCCATAGAGTGAAAGTTTATTAATAGTCTGTTGAAGTGGGAGTAGAGAGATGGCTCTGTGGTTAAAGACAAGGACCGCTCTTGCAGAGGATCTGAGTTCGATTCTCAACATCTACCTTGGGAAGTTCACAACCACCAGTAATTCCAGCTATTGGAGCCAGTGCTTGTGGATCAGGTCTCTGTGGACACCTGGACACTTGTGTAAATATTCACTCATAGACATATATTTCCAAAATTATTTCTTTTATTTTGGGGGGTTTATAATACAATGACAGCATGCCTCCCTTCTCTTTCATACCTCTAAACCTTTCCATATAAATCTTCTTCTCTTTCAATTCATAGCCTCTCTTTTCATTAATTATATTTTAAAATGCTTAAATACAACCCTCTTAGGATATATAATGTTTTTTGTATGTGCATGTTTTCAGGGTTGACTATTTGGTATTTCAGGTTGACCAATTGGAATGCCCCTCTCTAGGGAGACTTTCTCCTGCTCTCAGCACTCCTTTGTTGACTGTAGACTCTGTGTGTGTGTGTGTGTGTGTGTGTGTGTATGTGCACGTGCGCACGTGTGCGTGTAGGGTTGAAGCCTTGCCATCTTTCCCCTCTTTGGCATATCTATTGTTGTCCTTGTTCAGCTTTTGTTTAGTCAGTCATGTTGTTGAGACATTCTGGTCGAACCTTCTGCCATTTCTAGATCTCAGAGCAAACCCCCTATTTATCTGGCTGGCTCTTACCATCTTTCCACCATTTTTCCTATAATGATCCCTGTCTGAGCCTTAGGTGCAGGAGCCATGTTGTAGATGTAGCAATAGAGCCTAAGTTTAAACTCTGCATTTTGACTGGTTGTGGTTGGTTTTCCATAATATTTCCATAATATTTCTGTTGCAGAGAGATGTTTCCTTGATGAGGGGTGAGTATAAAAAATACTTGAGATGTAGTTAAAGATAGTGGTGGTTTAGTAAGGGAGCAGTGTGGGATCTCCTCTAAGGTCCATGGCTTCAGCAGCTCTGGTGGCTGGCTAGGTTTCCAGTGCCACGCATGATTTCCTCCTCTTGAATATGGTTGTAAGTTCAGTTAGAGAGCTGTTGGTCACCATCAAACTCTACCTGTAGGGGTTATGATGATGTTCTGGTGTTGCTGTGGTTCAAACGCATCACAGTTAGATAGGACTGTTGATTGCTTCTCTCCTTTAGAAGCTTGCATGACATCTGTTACCATGAAGGGATCTGAAGTAATTAAAGTGTATTTGAAGAAGTTTTCAAGGACTGAACTAGGTTGGTTGCTGAAGGGCTGAACTGTAAAAATACACCGACTGCTTGCTGTGGTGTCTTGACCCCTACAGGACCCAGTAATTAGTTACATGCAGAGTATAAGGTAGAAGACGGAGCTAGATAAGGTGTGCAGACCAGTGACGTGGCTGAAGGAAAAACAGATTTTGAGAGGAAACAAGAATTCCTGGTTTTACTTAGTTTCTAATTTCTGGTACTTCGTAGGTCTTCAGTCTCAGATGAAGATTGAGAGTCAGAACTTAATGGCCTTTTCCCTCATGGAATGACTGTAGTACTTCAGTGTATAAGGCCCACTGGTGTCCAGGGATTCATAGCTATTGTTAGTACAGATTTGCAGAATATAAAGCATACACTAAGAACACCAGAAAAGCAAAGGCCAGGGAGAGGAAGTGAACTTTGCCCCATAGTGTACTCCGTATTTACATTTTTATCTTTAAGAAAAGGATGAAGATAGAAACAAAAAAGATTTTTTTTATCTTTCAGACCATATTTAGTAGAATATCTTGTAATGTTATCTCATAGATATTTTGATAAATAAAACTTTTCTGAAGAACAGAACACAAAACAACCATACAATCCAGCTATACAGGTCAGGCAGGGGTGGCACACACCTTTAATCCCAGCAGTCACAGTAGGTAGTCGTAGAGGCTGGGCAGTGGTTGTGGTCACTTTTACTCCCAGCACTAGAGAGGAATATAAGGCAGGATGAGATGGGAACTTGCTCTCTTTCAGTCTGAAGATTTCCTTGAGGTAAGAGCTCTCTATTGGTTTGACAGCTTTTGTTTTCATGATCTTTAGGTTGAACCCCAATATCTGTCTCTGGTTTTTATTCGTTGTGCTACAGTATCTCATTAATAAAGAGCACACAGTGTGAATGGTGTTGACATCCATGAGGAACTGTGTCTTGGGTTCTTCAAATCTCTGTTATTTCAGATCAAACAAATCCAAACAAATTGCATGAGGCATAGGTTCATGTTCTGTATACAAGATACTTTCCAAATACAAAAAATACAAGCTTCCAAGTATAAAGGCTTCAGATGAGATCTGGTTTAAGACTTCTCTCCCTCCAAAGTGCAGGTCCCTGCGTCATAGAGCTATTAAATAGATGTCAAAACAATATTTGCCTTCACCTTTCCTTTGAATTTGCTTATAAATGCAGTTTCTTCTCTTTTTAATCTTTTAAGATTAAATGGTTGTTCTTATTAATGGTTGTTATCAGAATCAAAATTGTATATATAAAAGGTACATAGTAAATATTGCAGATGATTTAAGGTCTTCATTATGATTCAACCTTACTGTTGCAAGGAGGAGGAAGCCTTGTACAACACTTATGGAAATGAATGTGACTGTTTCAATAAAACTTTATTGGCAATATAAGACACGGATAGTACTTTACATATTCCCTGATTAAGTAAAATTTAAAGTCACTGTCTTATTTCTAAATGCCTCCTTTTAAATGAATATAAGGCTGTTTAGAGAGCTGTCATTGTACGTAGTTGGCAAGCATCAGTGAAATTTATACATTAAAATTTAGGTTAGGAGAAAAATTGAAATCCTTTGATTTCTCTTTGATGGATTGTCACAAAAAGAAAGCAGCAGCCAAGATCATCTACCAAGAGGAATAACATGAAAGACCAACGAAATGCCAGAAACTGGATCCTAGAGGGAATAGAAGCTAAGAAAATGTTTAAAGGGTTCTTGAAAAGCAAGGCTTGCTTGGGAGGTGAACCTGTTCAAAGGACGCATTAAGTAGCCTCGTGCGAGAAGAAACGATCTGAGACTTGGCTCCAGCTTCTCTGATACAAGGCACTCATGGTCTCTGTAGTCAAAAGGATCTGCGCATGAGCAGCATGGGGTTAGGGCTCACACTGGAAAGAAGAGTGAGCTATCATCAAAGCGTGAAGATGAAGTCTGAGAAAGCCAAAAAAACTTTCATCACAGCGCTCCTTTTTTTTTGGCTTTAATTTTAAATATGTTTATTTATTTTTTGTGTATGTGTCTGTGTGGATGATGTGTGTGGGGGGAGGAGCACATGTGTGGAGGTCAGACAACATGTTGCAAGAGCTGTTTATTTGCTTTCACCACGTGGGTCCTAAGGGTTGAATCCAGGTCATCAAGTTTAACATTGAGCAACTTTTTGCTTGCCCATGTTACTCATTTATCTGTGTAATTTTATAGAATTTTTATTTTATAGTATTTTCTTATCTTGATTTGACCACTTTGTAAATTTTTTTTAGTTAAAAAATCAGTTGGTGTTTTAAAAGGGTTTTGAGATTATGACACTGGACATGAAGGAAGAAAATATCACTCAGCATGGGCTATGCCACCCCCAAGGTTTTAGGCACCACCAGCAACAAACATTTTTGCCATTCCCATTAAATATGCAAGGTTGTCAGCAGGTGTCTGTTACTAGCAAGTCACTGAGATCACTATCTGGATGGAGTAGTCATCTTCTCACCATTACTGGCAAGCATGATAGAATGAAAAGACACAATGTAAGCAGTTAAATGCTTGTCTTTGGAGTGGCTCAATTTTATTTTTTATCATTTGAAAGCCTGAACTAGTTACCACTCATTCACACTGGCCAAGGATGTTCCCAACTGGATGAGATAACATCCAGGTACCTGAAAGGTGTATGAAGAATACTCAGACTGATAGAGCATTAAGGAGTATAACACAGACTTTTTAATGATTGTGTGAGCAGTTATTTTACTGATTTATTAATACATTTTTTCAACATGGTAAAAGAACAGGCTACTAATATTTTTGTTCAATGCATTCTTTAGTCATGTAAAAAAAAAGTGCCTCACAAACTGAGGATCACAATATATTTGTGAAGGATGTGATGTTATCTCTGATGTAAGATCGCATGAGATAAACGGGCATGTCTTGTTTCTGAGATCTTCAGGAATGAGATTTCTATGTGTTATTCTTGAAATATATTAGAAGTTAAAAGGAACGGAAGATGATTTGTTTAGTGGCAGGCACATTTTCTAGAGTAGCACCAGAGAGAGTAAAAATATGACACCAGAGACCGTAAAAATGTAATAATCGCCTTGGGCTTTACCCTCTTGGTTACATTAACTTAGGTAATTCTGAAAAAATAAACAATCCCCAAAATCTTGACTGTTTTCAAACAAGAGAATTTAACTTATTTCACTTCATTTTATAACTCAGTCATCAGGGATATGGAGAAAGGAGAACGGTTCCCTTGGCCACCAATGACAGAAACTAAAGAGTGCTGTCCTCTCTGGGAAACTGTTGAGCACCTTGACTGAGATAGCTGAAGGCTCAGCTTTACTCTCTATGACTTGGCCTGGAAAATGATAGATACCACTACTACCTATAGCTTACTGTGTAGAACAAATTCCATATTATTACATAAACTACAGATCATTGTATAGGGAAATTGTGTTATCACTTAATGCAAGAGATCTGAATGACATAAGAAATCACGCTGAAAGTTTAATAACTGTTGGTGAATATCTTTTGCCCACACCCATATCTGTGATCAAATCATTTAAAAGCTTTGCCATTTGTTAATAGATACACCAAAGAACACTTTTGCAGCTGTTGAGATTTTACTTTTTGGATATAAAATTCTTTAGCTAGAAAAAGCAGACTAAGATGATAAGGAACAGTTATCTAGTCATGGTTTGCTGAAAGTGTCAGAGGAACTGTTTGCTAATTACGTAGTAAAAACAGTAAAGGAAGAGAGTGGTCGGAGTTTAGAGTGATGCCTGGGCCAAGAAATCCTGTCTACCAAATTCAAATCACTGCTGCCATGACAAAGAATGAGGGAGGATCTATTAAGCTACCACTAGTGGAAATACCATAAATTGACATCAATAGTGTCTTCTAATATTAAATATGGCGATGAAAAAGAAAAAAATATCATTCTATGCCAATGTCACACACTCACAATGGATGTGCCTTTTAAAGTATTTTGCTTTTTGCCTTGTAAATCTCTCCCCTCTGCATACCCTAGAGCTTTTGAAATGACAGTATGCAATGAGTATGGACAGTTTGCATATAGACGGACACCTGCTTCAGGACTTCCACATTGATTGCTCCTAGCAGACCAGGTAGAATACATTTTTTTTTTGTATCTTATAAGCATTAGCATTCACAAAAGAAACGGGACAATCAAGGGTTTCTCTTAGGGATTTAGTTTTTTGTGTGAAATAACAATCTCATTCTTTTATTTATTTGTAGATGGGTTCTCATGGAATATTGGGTCATATTAGGTTAGAGTGAGGAAACTGATGTTTATTGAGCTGTCCACATATTTGCTGAAGGAAATTCACATCTATAAATAAACAAGCTTATTTTTCTATGGTGTCAGAGAGATGATAAGATTTTTATACAAAAATATTTCTACCAGCTGACATGTCGTGACTGTTAGTCTAATGTCCCACATCTACTTATTAACTGTGCTTCTGCTTTGACAAATCACAGTGGATATTATACAGTTATTTTTTTTTTACTTCTTAAGAACTACCTTCAACAACAAAAGCAGATTTTCCATTCATGTGTGTATCTCGTGATCTCTTTCAATCAATGTCGTGAACAAAGACCTAGAATATTGATGCAAAGACAAACATAACATAAGTGTGCATTAGTATTTAGACAGTTTCAGTATTTGTTTTCCAGGTTTTAATAGTGTCTTAGTTAGGTTTTTAATGCATGAAGAGACATCATGACCATGACAAATCTTATGAAAGGAAACATTTAATTGGCAGTGGCTTATGGTTCAGAGGTTTAGCCCATTATTGTCAAGTTAATGACATTGTCATAGTGGCATGCAGGCAGATATGATGCGGGAGAGGTAGCTAAGTGTTCTGCGTTTTGATCCGCAAGCAACAGGACGAGAAAGTTAGCCACTGGGCCTAGCCTGAGCTTCTGAAACCTCAAAGTCCATCCACGCTATGATATCTTTCCTTTCTTCAACAAGGCCATACCTGTAATAATACCACTCCCTATGAATCTCAGTGTAATTTTTATTCATACCACCATAAATAATAATTGTTACCAGTTTAAAGCCAAGTGAACTGAGAACACAAGTTGTCTCCTTTCTTATTTTTTGACTTGATAAAGGATAGTCCCCCTGAATAGGTCACCATGATGCCAACTGTTCTGCTCTTCCTCGCCTCCCACCACAGTTGATTGAGACCTATGAAACTATGAGACAAGGAAATCTTTTCCCCTTTATTTCCTCAAGCAGTTGGTTACAATGTCACAGAAGAAAATGCTACAGGCCTTCAACTTTCATACACTCACAGCCCAGTCTGTCCTTCTAATATCAAATTAGTCACACAGTCAAAGCAGTTAGTTTTAGTTGTGTGGATGCATTAGTGCTTTGTTCTTTGGCAATCCCAACCATGTCTTCCTTCTTTACTGTTCTTCTGAAAAAACAGATTTGTGAGAAAAGTGATAAACTATATTTTCACATTCCCGTTCTGTAAAAACACTCAAGCTTTGGCATATTGTCATGTTTTCTTAAGAAATAATAAATGCTACAAGTCACAATCTGTCATAACTCCCATTCCCCCCTTGCTTTTCTTGGAGCAACTTTCATTATAGGATTGTTATTTTTCTCTCCATTAAAAACCCTCTGGTATATAAATGTATATTGTGTCTATAACTCAGGTGCTATATATCTGTGCTATTTGCTAATTTTAGAAATGGTGTGATGTCTTTCTTAACTTTTTCATTCTTATATATTATAATCATAATTCTTAAAAATCATGCTACTATGTTTAACCATAAAAATTTAATTTTAATTAAATATACCAAAAGGTAGACTGGCATGTAAATTAGTCTTTATCCACTGCTATGTTTAACTATCAAAATTTAATTTTAATTAAATAAGCCAAAAGGTAGACTGGCATGTAAATTAATCTTTATCAACTTTTTGAGTAAAATAGTGTATCATCAGTGCTTTTATTAATAAGACTAAGCCTTTTCTTTTGACCTTTGATATTGCACCTGAACGTTTAGTGGCTTCCTGTTTTTCTAAAGAATAAGCATTAATACCCAGAGGCTTGAGGAAATGGGAATATTCTAGATGCATGGAGATGTAGGTGGTTCTTTGGTCAGTACTCACTTTACAGAATGAGAATGGTAGAGGAAGAGAGAGAGGAAGATGGAGAAGTCCACGCTAGAAATCTTTGACTTCATCTTTGTAGATGGAATTTTACTAATGGACTCTGATAAGGCAGTGTCTCTGTCAT
This sequence comes from Bramus lutescens, assembly GCA_001685075.1. Classification (NCBI taxonomy): domain Eukaryota; kingdom Metazoa; phylum Chordata; class Mammalia; order Rodentia; family Cricetidae; genus Bramus; species Bramus lutescens. The sequence continues at coordinate 71,491 of LOEQ01004951.1, read as the reverse complement.
AGAATCATTTTAAAGGAGAGTTTGTGCAAGATGCTTTGGAGGTTAAGGAATTAGGAAGGCGAAGATGCAGAGTAGGAAATCAATTTAGAAAACTACTGTTGTGGACCGGACAAGAAATGCTAATGATCTGAAGTAAGCAGAGGGAATGGCAACAAAGGAATAGTGACTGTAATTACGATTTAGTTGATAAATTGAATTTCAGTGATTTGAATTGGATTGTGAGCACAATATAAATGCTAATGTTATTTGCTTAACGTATACCACTAATATTGTTATTTTCTTTACTAAACTCAAAATTTAAGCAGTCAGACTCCTTTAAGTATCGCCCTGTATTTTCCATTATATTGTCAGCATAGTAAGTAAAAAAGCATACAATGAATAAACACAGCAGCACCCTTTACAACAGCACCTGCATTTATAGTGTGGAAGTTTCTTGCAAAAAAATTCTACTCTTTTGACTCCTGCCTTCAGTCACTCACATTTTCCCATGTCCTACACAGAATTCAAGCAACACATTCTTTTATTTTATCTCCTGCTGTGATGCTGACTCAATCCGCAAGGTCTAGCAAATGCCTTCTCTATCTGATGTGATCTTTTCTTGTTTATGACCTGCTCCTGTTCTAACTGGGTGAGTCCCTATGTAAACCTCATTTGACTAAGGCCTACCCATTTATAGCCACTGTTTGAGGACTGACTCTTCTTCTGAATGACTCATTCATACCACTCCAACAGTAGTGAAAACCACCCAGGAGTGAACGGCTCAGATGCCCAAATTCCCCTCTTCTCTAGACATAGGAATGTGTCTCTTTGGAACACTGTGCTCTTTCAACCTTCTCTGAAGAAACTAAATACCTGTGCCTTCGAAATTCTTCTAAGACTGAACAATATATTTCTCAGAAGGACACTTTTCTAGGGGAGGCAAAAATTTTCTTTATACAGGTGAGAATTTGAGTAACTTTGTTTTGTTTGTTGTTGCCAGCACTAATAAATTATTTCTCATCCTCTGTAGTTAATGCTGGTAGGCCCTTGGACAGTTTCAAATACAGCTTAGTTAAATTTCACTCTAATCTTTCCTGGGGAGTGCCTTCTTCCAAATTTGTGTTAGAAAGCAATATAAATTGCATGTGAATATCCCAGCAGTCACTTGAAGTTTATTTTCTATACCTAATAAATATAGAAAATAAAGATTTATGAATGCTTTGCAGGTTACAAAATGATCATTGTCTTGGTATTATGAATAGAAGTAGAAAATAACTAGTTATTAGACCCAAGATACATACTTCCCCCCCTACATTCTGCATTAGTTTCCAATCTTTTAATACAAGTTACAACATAGAATCCTCTAAGTATCACACTTACAATCTCCTTTCTTAGCCTGTCTCCATTCCTCTTGGGTTTATGGCCATAGTAAGTGTGGTCTTAAAAGTGGAATGGGTTTCTGTGAAGGAAAGTGGGTTATATGTTGTCTGTGCAGATTGGGGGGGAAATCGCTAGCTTCCTGGGCTCTTTTGAAGGGTGCTGTTTTAAAATACAGATTAGTCAAGGTTAACAGTACTGTTACCAGGCCAACTGCTTCAAGATACCATGAAATTTAAAACTATTCAGTGCTCATGGCAAAATTCTGGGCTTTTGATGTTGGGACAGGAGCACAATTTTATTGGAAACGGAAGGAAAAATAGAGATTAAAATGTTGGACGATTGGGAGGGCAAGGATAGGCTGACTTTGCTTTAATAAGAAAATTCTTTGCCCTTTCAAGTTGTAGAAATATCAAAGAGGTGAAAAAGGCACTTCCAAGGTGAGCAGAGCATCAGCCCAGAGGCCACTTACAAGACCCCAGTGTCTGAAACATGATGTTAGGGAAATTTTCACAAGTGAAGAGTGGAAGATAGCATGTGAAGAGACCTTAGTCGGCTCTTTGATAATCTTGGTCAGCACTCATCACCCAGGCTTTTCATTTACACCTCTTCCTTCTTGTCTGACTGGGTTCTTTGAAATCTGTGGTACCACATCACATAAACTGTTACCTGTACATTTTCAGTCTGGCATCTCTAAAAATCAAGCGTTATAGAAGATAACGATATATATATATATATATATCCCATACACTGCCTTGCTGAAAACTCAGCATCAACTATTTTATGTCATCAATGGTTATTGTTGAGTTTTTACAAATTTTTTGCTGAAGTAGTTATAGAAAGGAAAATATTTTATCATTAACTCTTTATTTGCCACCAGATAGAGTTTCTCACAGTGAAGCACTTATTTTCCAGGTTTGAGGGGAAAAGAATGGGTTGACTTGCAAGGCTTATTTTGGCGTATCTGTGTGAAATCATAGATTTTCAGTGTATTTGATGTGTTTCAGTCTGTTGTAGTTAATATTCCTTTCAGTGTCCAAATGGTTCTAACTTTAGCTAAGGAAAGTCTCCAGCGTATGTTCTTAGCCAACTCTCCCATCACTATTTCTATGCTTTTTAGTATATACTGAGATTATGTTAGATGATCCTGTACATTTCTTCCTTTGGTCTTAGAGTCATTTCACTAAGGAGAATAAAAGGATGCCACTGTAGAGAAGGCTACATCTATCTTACCAGGGTTACCACTCCTACTGTATTGTTAGGGTCTATATTTTGCCAGTGGACCAATAGGATGAAAATATATCATGAGTTCATTTCAAAATACTCATTTTGAGTTTTTTAGGGTTGATGATTATTTTTGCGTTTTATATCTGGGATGCTTTTTCTCATCTATTGGAAATTTTTATTCCTGATAATTTATTCACTCTATCAACCTAAGTGTCTATATATGTAATTTCAGAAGAATCACAACAAAAATCTCATATACAACAGCTATTGAGATAATTCTCCTAATGTTTATTTTGTGTTTCTTTTCTTTTTAAAGATTTGTTTTGTTTTTAATTTTGTATATGTATCTGTGTCTGTGTTTGGGTATGTGCACTTAAATGTAAGTATCTTCAGAGGCCAGAAGAGGGTGCTGGGTCCCTGGAGCTGTACTTATAGGTGATTATGAACCATTCAACCTGTGTACTAGGAACTGAATGTGGATCCTTTGCAAGAGAAGCAAGCTCTCTTAACTGTGGAGCTGCCAATCTATTCTCTTGTTTTGTATTTCTAGAACATCTTATTGGTCAGGAAGACATTATCTGATTAAAAATTAAAAAGTCTTGGATTGCCTCAGCCACAAACTTTGTGTTGATAGCAAGCCTTGGTGATAGGAATCTTGAATGGCAGTTGGTTGTGAAGGGAGAAAAAAAAGGAAAACTAAGCTTGGAAGCAAGACTCTTAAACTTAAAATTTAAGGACTTGTGTTTAATTCTTGAGATGCCCCAGATCACTTTTTCACTAATTTGAAATTTGACTAGTTGCCTTCTTTCAGCTGCTCCATAACTATATGATGATGATGGAATGAAATGACATCAATGAATGATATGACAGACACCTGTCCATAGTAATTACTAAACACATAGTTTAAAAAGATAAAATGATAAAAACTGGGAAAGAATCTGGGAATTTTTCAATGTCCTAATACCTACCACTCCTAATACCATGATGTACTCTATTGCATTGCAGTAGGCCAAAGCCTACTTGTGAAATAATCTTTACTATATCCACAATGACATGCTAAGTGCTCTAGATGCTTTCAAAATTATCTAATTATTTTCACAAAACTTGATAATAAAGGGACTCTTACCCTTGTTAGTCAAATGAGTAAATGAGGTTAAGAAAGAATTAATAATTATTCATGAGTCAAAGTTATATACGTACAGTTCTCAGTATTTTGATATACTGACACAGTCATACATAATCATAATTTTAGTGTCTGTGTGTGGGTTGGGGGTGGGAGTGAGCAGGTGAGTATATTTGGGTGAGTGGGTTTGTGTGATGCCAAAGTACAGCCTACGTACCAAGAGAAATTCCATTGGATGACTATATAGTCTTATTTGCACAGAATAGTACTGGTGTACATTTTATGTCCTGATATAATCATTGCTGGCACCAATTCCCTTTGAAGTCCCCTACTTTTGATTCCTAACAGTCTTCAGGAAACCTCTTAGGTTCCTTAATGTCGTAGTTTCTTTTTTTATATACTTTTTTATTAAAAATTTCCACCTCCTCCCATTTCCCT
>LOEQ01004951.1:54102-64476 GCA_001685075.1 Bramus lutescens | reverse complement strand
TGTGGTTTTGGAACCAGGGTGACTGTAGCTTCATAAAAGGAGTTTGGCAATGACAATGTCGTAGTTTCTTAACATGCTTTATGGGAAAGCCTTCTTTCTAAATTAAAGAAAAACAATTGAAAAAATACACCATCTTGGCACAAACATGTCTCAGTAGTTTTGTAGTCATGGTGAGTTCAGCCTGGACTTCTAGAGGAGATAAAAAACAGGCTGGTCTCCCTGCTGACTTCCATGTTTTAAGTCTATATATTCCCAGAACTTGCATTAGATCCTGCCAAAAACTGTCACTTAGGTAATGTTTCAAGTAATTAAATGATCCTTAGTTTGTCTGTTGCCACTAAGATGGAAGTGGAGAAGGGTAGTTAACAAGAGAAAGCTGAAAACTGAGGGCTCAATCTAAATGTTCATTTTCATTTTATGTCACCATTTTGTTTCTTAAGAAAATATAACCAACTAGAAAACAAGTATACCTCTTGAAGCTCATTTTCAGTGTCTGGTGTTTAACAGAAAATTCAAGGTCAAGTAAAATGGTCTTCTGAATGAAGTTCCTGATTAGTTTTAGTTTATTTATCTTCTTATTGGTAGCAGTCCTGTAAGCATTCAGTCTTGCATTTAGCACCAGAGATATCATTCTCTTTAGGGCAATTTATGGGTCGCAAAGCCACTGGGAATCACATATTGGATACCCTGCATAACTAATGAAATTCTGCATATCGGATATTTGCTTTGTAACTCATAACAGTAGCAAATGTTAGTTACGAAGTAATTTATGGTTGGGGATCACCACAACATGAGGAACTTTATTAAAGGGTTGCAACATTAGGAAGGTTGAGAACCACTGAGTTAGAGAGTCATTATGGAAGCTGAAGTAAAATAATTTTAGATGTAGCTGTGACCAGGAAAAATCTAGTAGAAATAAAAGTAGCCACCAGGTATTAGTGAAAGAGCCCTGAGAGTGCAAAACCCACAATAGTCCCAGAATATGTCAACTTGGAAAAATGTATTAAATTCTCTTTTTATGTAAGTAAAAATCAGAATCAATGAGATAAAAATGTTAATAAGTTTAGTAAAATTCTTTTCTAGAGTCATTTTAAGTATTGTCTGTCATACAAAATCTAGCTGAAGATTCAAGGAAGAAAACATGAGTAACATTGTCAGTGGGCGGGGGGTGCTCAAGAGGACAGAGATTGATACTGTGTAAGCATTGCTTGGGCAATAAGATGGCCAAGTACTGGATTTATCCAACTTCTTAGAATTTAGACTAAGTTATTTTTTTTAAATTTAAGTCTTTAAAATCATATGACTGGGGGAAATTTAGTTCACTTTTACTCTCCATGCAGAATAGAGATTAAATTCATCAGAGTTGAGCCAAATAAATTAAAACTGAAGCATTTAATTTAGAAAACTCAGAAATTTCTTCAGGCTGAAATTGTTAATTTAAACAAGTCTATTAGATTCTGTTGGAATTAATAGGATGCTGAATAAAACCGAAATTATCCTTTGGGTAACAATTAAATGAAAGACAAAAAAAGCATGATTTCATAAGTATGTATGTGTATGCATGTACACACATTCACAGACTCTCTCTCTCTCTCTCTCTCACACACACACACACACACACACACACACACACGCACACACACAATACCTAGAAGGAAAGAATTGTCTTACAGAAAGTGTAAAGATTCGTGATGGTGGTGTTCTATGGATACAAGAAGCTTAAAATAAAGCCTAGAAGATGCTGTAGTTGTATTGGAAGCTAGCTTCTTTAGTTCCATAGTAACCAAATGGATTCATTCATTCAGTAATTCTTTTATTACATTTTAAAGATAACTTAAAATGAGCTCTGTGTTCTTCTAAGTTCTCACAATAGTCTCTGTAGTGCCAAATATACATGGAAAAATATTTCTTCTCAAAAGCTAAAAATTGGACTCTAGAATATGAAGGGCCAATGAGAGTCTGTGACTGCAAACTGGGTGAGTCTGAACCAGGAGAACTGTTGTTGCCTTTGAGGAATGGAAGTTAGTCATGCTCCTCACAGGTGAACAATCTTTTCAATCTCATTTTTTAAATAGTAAGTGAATGGTGTTCACAGACCCTGTAAGTGTAAGCCTTTGAATCTGCGTTGAATCTGGGCTACCGGAAACCAAGCCCTTTCCTCAGGGCTTAAGCTCCACAACTGTTCAGAACAGATCGTAAAATCTGCCTTACATGATTATTGTAAGAATTAGAGAAAAGAAAGCCCAAAGGGCCTGGTATGAAGTAGGCACTCATAAATATTGTCATTATTTTCACTTACGGTCAATGTTGGTTGATATTTTTACATAACTTTAGTACAGAACTTGATGAATGGAATTGTTATAGCTCATTCAGGTAGACTGCATCATGAACTAAATGGCTTATTAGCAACAACAGATTTGTTTCCTAAGGGTCTCAAAGTTGGGAAGATTAAAAAGGATCATCATAAGATAAGGACATGCTAAGGGTCTGGCAAGAATCTTAGGAACATGTTTCAGCCTCTTACTGCAGCCTCAAGAGGTGGAAGGGAGCAAGAGACTTTTCCCAGTTAGTAAGGGCACTAATCTTCATAAGATAGCTACCATCCAGATCTTAGTCCCATTCCAAAGCTCCACCAGCAAATAAATATTTTTACTTTGAGACGATTCCAACATGTTAGTTTTGATGGGGATTCAGCACAAAAATATCCATAGCGCAGTGCGGAAATATATATATATATATATTAATATATATATTCATTTGAAAGGGCTTTCTGATTGTTCAAACAAACCCAAGCAAGGACTGTAATATCAGTCAGAATGCCTTACAATTTCATTGTAGGGAATATTTATTAACTTTCTTTACATATAATATGCTATCTAGGTTTTCTGGGCTTTTCTGGGGGGGGGCGGTTCATCCTGTTCTACTTAAAAATAAAATATTATTCTTTTCTGTATTTCCTACTGGCTCCCCAAAAGAAGCAATCATTTTAATTATTGATTATATATGGTTTAATGGGAAGCCATTTTGTTCTGGCTCACAAGAATGAAACAGCCACACATGCAGTGCATGTGAAGCAGCTCACGAATGCACATCTATCTGGGAAAATATACATCTTCAGATGCAAATGTGCATTTAGAACCTGGCAAGCTGCCAAGCTCCTGACACAACACACTGCATGCACTGTTTCAACATGCTATTATAGTGGGTCTTGTGGGTGGGTCTTTAGCTAGAGTCAAAGGAACCCTACAGAGTCTTGTGACTAAAAGGAACTAATTTATCAGCTTGCCTGAAGCCAACTACATGGTTAAAGACTAGCTCCTACTTCTATTTTGTCTTCAAAAAGCTTACTTTCACTCTTATTTATCTTGCCTTAATCAGAGTTGATTGATTATGAAAAAGCGTTCATATGAAATATCTTTATTGTGTGTATGTGTGCCACCTAAAACAAACGAGTGAATGGTGTTTTTAATTGAAGTGTAAGCACATGACTTGACAGAACATTAATCACATATTATTATTTATCACTTTAGATGCACAAAGAAGATACCTTAACATGCCTGTGTCCTTGTATTTAAGTTAGAAGAATCCCACCTTGGAAGGACTCCTGGCAGGAATGCAGGCATTTAAGTTTGCTTTTGATTAGAAATGGGACAATTAAATTGTTCTTTCTTAGTGTAGATGGAAGGTTGTGACCAAACAACTTAAGTAACTGTAAGCAAAATATTTTTTAAACGGGGTTTTGAATATTGTGTAAATTCTTGGGACTTTGGGGTGCTTTAGAATCTGATCCCTAAAGGTGGCAAAGTCTTTTTTGTGACTTTTGTTTATCCCCCTTCTAGTCTAGACCCCTGCTGCAAAACATTTCATTCTTTTAGATTTGCTTCCCCTCCCCCTGAGTGTGCATGGTGACTTCCTTACAAATAGAAATTTCTACCAATGGACAGAGTTCTTTTCCTTCGTTGACTTCAGTGATGATCTCAACACTGTTCTTCGGTCCTGCAAGATGAAATTCTGCTTTTTTTCCGATCACCCAGGCCTTTCCCAATGAAAATGGATGGGTGTGCTCCAGTATATTACAGAAGTAGAGACACCTTCATTTCTACTTTGCAGATTTCTACAAGTGAAAGATAACCAGTCTGTAGCATTACATCCAAACTCATTTTAGAATTCTTCACAGTAAATTGAAGAAGAGAAAGCAATCTGCTATTCATATTAAGCAGTGGAGTGAAATGCTTGGTTTTAAAGAACCGTTTGCTTTGTTGGGGGTGGGGGGAAGAAGTTCCCGCTAACTGCTTAAACCTTGTAGAGGAAACTGAAGCAACCATGACACCTATTCTAGGACAAAATATGTGACTAATTAAATTGATAATATGTAGACATTCAAATTTTTATTTTTATACATGCCTCCTATGTACTCTTTTTTAGTTTTATGATTCTTTAAAATGATTAATTCTTTCATAATTTCATACACATGCATAATACTATAGTGCATTCTAATTACAGTCATCCCTCATCCCCTGCAATCTCCCTCCAACTTGTCAACCCCTCCCTACTCCTAGCAAGTCCCTCCTTTATGTTCACATCTTTTTGTTTTGCTCTTGTTTTCAACTTTGACCCACTGAGGTTAAGTAGAGCTGCCAGAGAGTGCATGGATGTAGAGGTATGTACAAAATCATAGGACTCATTGGCAGCTACAGCAATAATGATAATGACTCCTTTTTGCTCAAAAGCCATCATATGACCATAGTGTAATGTGAGGGCTGGCTTGTTGGGGTTTCTGTCCCACCCAGTACCCCACAGCCAGCATGCCCCAAGGAAAATCACGCAGAGATCTCCATAAGTTATAAAGCTGATTGACCCATTAGCTCAGTCTTCTTATNCTGGCTTGTTGGGGTTTCTGTCCCACCCAGTACCCCACAGCCAGCATGCCCCAAGGAAAATCACGCAGAGATCTCCATAAGTTATAAAGCTGATTGACCCATTAGCTCAGTCTTCTTATTAGCTCTTGTAGCCTATATTAATCCATTATTCTTATCTATATTAGCCATGTGGCTCAGTACCATTTTCAGTGGGGCAGCTTACATCTTGCTTCTGTGGCCTGGGCAGAAATGCAGAGGGAGGGAGCTTCCTGCTTCCCAGAATACTCCTGTTCTTATCAACCCACCTCTACTTCCTGTCTGGTTGACCTGCCTATACTTCCTGCCCGGCCAATCAGCATTTTATTAAAATACATGATTGACAGAATACAGACAATTCTCCCTCACCACCGTAGCTCCCCAGAAAAGGGACAGTACATGAACCACTCCCCTGTCCTTAGTCCTGTGGCTGAATGTGAACAGGTTCAGTCTCATGCAGGCATGCAGGCACTGTGCAGGAAAATGGAGCTGCTGTGGCTTTGTCATCTCATGAGTACAAGGGTCATGTCCCCAAGATGGCACTACCTTCCTGACATCTGCTCATGGATCCCTTTAAAATGTTTATTTATTATTATTATTATTGTGTGTGTGTATGAGATGTTTGAGTTTGTGTGTACATGTGTGCGTGCATGCATGTGTTTGTGTGGGGGGGCATTAATGATCAACTCTTTGGAGTCAATTCTTTCCCTCCACTATGGGTTCTATGTTGGAGGTGGGCACCTGCTGGTTCCTAGCAGCTTAGCCCCGAAATAATCACACAGAAACTATATTAATTAAATCACTGCTAGATTCATTAGCTGTAGCTTTTTATTGGCTAACTCTTACATATAACTTTAACCCATTTCTATTATTCTGTATATCACTACGAGGTTGTGGCCTACCAGCAAAGTTTCAGCATTTCTATGTCCAGCGGCAGCTCCATGTTGTCTCTCTGGCTTTGCCCTTCTTTCTCCCAGCATTTAGTTTTATCTTTTCTGCCTACCTAAGTTCTGTCCTGCTATAGGTCCAAAGCAGTTTTTATTATTTATTAATGGTAATCACAACATACAGAGGGAAATCCAACATCACCCCCAGGTATTGAACTCTGAACATGAGTTTGTCAGGCATGTGCATTTTTCTTGCTGAACCATCTTGCCCTCTCATGCTCTTATTGTCTTTCTGTACATCTTCAGTGATATTCTGAAGCATTAGAAAGTGATGCAGATACCTTGTTTAGAGCTGAGCACTCAACAGTCTTCCTATGTATTGTTGACATTTCTTTATATGTTTAATTGAAATAAAATATCCTGTAAGAAGTCTCATCTGAGAATGAATGGAGAGTGAAATATAGTCATAGTCTAATAGTTGTCCTTAAGTCCATGTTATTTGAAAGTACAACAAATTTCCTACCATTATTTCTAGATAGAATTTATTATTTAGATGTGAATTACTTAATCACTTTATATTATGAAACATATAGGGCAATTAATATGGTCCACTCTTGCATTATTTTAATCCAGTGAATAGTCCTTGGCATACAAAGCCTTCACATTCACAATTACACCTCTTATAGTTTCAGATAATTGTAAGAAACTTTAAGCATTAATTTGGTTTCATATTTGTAGGGATAGATGTCTGCGCTCTAATTTCAGCCACTAGTGGCCAATGAGCAACCCCAGCTAAATGCCAGTACTAACACCATAATGGTGGTTGTCTGTAAACTGGAGTCTTGTATATTTACTTATATGAAGTGATAGCTTTGTTTCACAGCGGGAAGTGTAACAGATGAAATTCACTTTAACTAGACTTAACTAGAGAGGTATATGTGTGAAAGAATTCTCTTCAAAGTTAATTTTTGGATCCATGCTGTGACCCTTTAATACAGTTCCTCGTGTTACAGTGACACCCTGAACCATAAAATTATTGTGTTGCTACTTTATTGCTTTAAATTTGCTACTGTTATAAACCATGGCATAAATATCTAATATGTGACCCCAAGAGAGGTTGTGACCCACAGGTTGAGACCACTGGTCTAAGAAGGAGAAACTGTAATTGCTCAGAGAAAAGATAAGGTCCAGGGTTATGCAAAAGAAGACTATGACTTCATTTAAGATAGTTGAATCTTTTATGTGAAAATGTTAGGACTAGCATATGCCAAATACATCACCAGTACCATTTAATTTCTCTGCCTTCCAGAGAGAACCATTGCTGAGATACATTGTAAGACCTTCCTGTGGATGAAATCACTTTACCACAGCAATTCAGCAGCTGAGACCAAGTATTTTTATTCATATATATAGATCACACCAAAACCATCCTGCCTGTAAAACTCAAAGGAAAATAGTACAGCGCCATTTCCACACAAAGATACTGTTGACCATGGAAGCTGAAAGAAAAATCCACTGAGAATTTGCATACAATGTACATAGATCCTGATTGAACATGGGTGAAGAGTTATTTCTCACAAATTTCAGCAACATTGTCTTGACAGTGGCTCATGGTGCCTCTGTTGCTAGGCAACCTAAGAGGAGCTAGAAATTCAACTCTAATTTACTTATATATGTTAGATTTTATACATATTTTATTGAGAATGTATTACACACATCTTTACAGGCTAGTTGTACACGTCTATTCTCATTTTTGTGTGAGCTTTTCATTACCTTAATATGAAAAACATTGCCTGAAACCTTATACTATCTCCAAGCTTCTAAAATCAACACAGTACTGCTAAGGTGTGCATTGCTATTAACTCATTGTTGCAACAATATGAAAGAAATACACAGCCTCACAGCCTTTATTGATGCAGAAAGAATAGTCATTTCTAATAAGGCATAGAATATGTGCTGAGAGAAAGATAGAATTTCTGAAATAAGTTGTCTATGAAAGAAAGGAGTAGTTTCTCAGACCTAGTTGGTTGTTCTCATAAAATTACTATAATTAATGAATACAGAAGCAAAGTTAATAGGGATCTTAAGTACAAGGGAATATTAAATGTCAAAAATATGGCTAATCAACTTCGACAATACACTGTGAGGTTAAGAAACTGGTAACATGTTAATTTCAAGTTAGAGCTCAATATTCGATCCTGGGATAGTTTGTGAATATAATTTTCAGAGTTAAATGTCATATCAATACCACAGTTCAGAGAACTAGATATTAATGACAAAGGACCTTGCTAAAACTAAGCATAGATCATGAAGGCTAAAGGATCTCAAATTGATGGTTTGAATTAAAGAAGGTAGATAACAACCTTTTGTGGGTACTAAGGAGGTAGGTCAGCAAGATGTTTGCCTTATGAGTATGAGAATAAAATCATGTCCCAGAAGAACTCTGGGTATCCATCTAGAACTTAGGTAGGTTTGGGGGGATTCGTCTACAAGCACTGGCCTAAAGACAAAAGATGCTACAGTCTGTCCAGTGTTCAACCTGGAAGTGAATTAGAAGGCTAACTGCTATGTTTTGTTTTCTCTCCTCCTTATCATTGGGAGAAATCTTTCTCTGTGTTTTGTGAGATTGTTGGAAGGGTGATGTAAGCAGTGTGCTGGTCACTACGCCAACAGAGTTTCAAAAGCTCTGGCCATTAGCACCAGCCTAGAAATAGTGTCCATGAGTTTCTGCCCAATCCTGTTGCACTGTGGTAATTGGGACAAGATCCCAAGTCTAAAGCCTCAACTTAATGTTCACTTCCTCTCCCAAGTGGAAGGAAACTGTCTTGTGGGTAGTTAGGAGAGCGGTGGCAGGTGGCAGATGCATCTCTCTAGCTCCCCTTTCTCTGCCTTCCTTCTTCAATGTATCTTCTCTTGTTGTGCTAAAATCACATTCTGGGATTTCTCACCAGACATCATTAGCTTTGGCAAAGAGCTTCACAAAAGAATAGCCATTCAAATGGATGACTCTGTAGAAAGAAATTGACTGGAGGGTCTTAGTTTTTCACCTTGCTGCTTCACCTCTAAAGGAAAGATATGTCAGGCTAATATAATCAACTTTACAACAGTGTCTTGGTCACAGTTTTATCGCTATAAAGAGATATCATGACTAGGCATCTCTCGTTTTTTTTTAAGCATTTAATTGATGCCTTGCTTACAGTTTCAGAGGATTAGTCCATGATCATCATGGCAGGAGTCATGGTAGGACACATGCAGAACTGGTGCTGGAGATGGAATGAAAGCTGTATCCTGATCCAATATCTAAGACAGACTTGGGGCTTGGCATGGACTTTTGAAACCTCAAAGCCTACCCTCAATGACATATTTCCTCCAATAAGGCCACATCTTCTAATATTTTCAAATAGTGCTACTCGCTGGTGGGTAAGTATTCAAATCTATGAGTCTAGGGGGCCACTGATATTCGAACCACCATAATCAGGTAAACGATAATAATAAGCCCCTAAAACTAAACAGTGGCAGTCATTGTCTCACCAGCAGTTTAATATGAATGTTCAAAAGTTTACTGTGAAAGTTAGTATTCAAAAACTCTGTAGTTGAATAAACAAGGAACAACTTGATAGCATAAAACCTCCATAAATGGGCAAGCACCATTTTAGTTAGTGTCTCAGAACATCTAGAGGTAATTGGTACTCTACTCTCCCCAAACAATTGTTGAGCATTTTATGGTTTGGTGATTGAGTTTAATATCTTTTAATTGTGCTAAAATAAGGAGTTTGGTAAGAAATGGCTGCTATGCAGGGGCTGAGAATGGTCGCTCAGTTGGTAGAGGGTTTACTCAGCACGCATAAAGCCCAGGGTTCTGTCACCATCACTACAGGAAACTGGGCTTCCTGGAGCATACCTGTAGTCCCAACAGTCAAAAGGTGGAGACAGAGGTTCAAAGTCACATTCAGCTACACAGTGAATTCAGGAGCCACCTATTCTATGTGAGACCTCATCTCAAAACATAAATAAAAAAGAATGAGTTATATTCTTAACCTCATTTTTGCTCATTGCATGCTTTTTGCCTCAATCTTAGTGGCTGGTGTATAGACGGAGTGACCTAGGTCTCTTCTCCCACTTTGCGACTTTAGTCCATTTGCCCATCCATCCACACTACAAATTACACTGCAAAGCCCTGTTTTGCACTCACTGTCATTTACTCAGCTACCGGGTTCTCTAGATGCTGTCTCTTGAGGTCCAGCTGAAAGCCACCTGCTGCGTTTTGCCTCTGCAGCCATGGCTTGCCTGCCTTCACAATATTCTTCCTTCTGTTCGCAAGTGCCTCTTCAGTTACTAATAGGCAATCCTCTAGAACTCCTGCCTTCCGTTTTCATACCATCTCTGCTTAATGCCCTCTTAGGAGCCCCACAATCTCTGTTTTAGTTTGGGTTTCCATTATTGTGATAAACACGATGACCATAAACCACTTGAGGAGGAAAGGGTGTATTTCAGCTTACAGTGCTCGGGTCATGCTCCACTGCTGAATCATGTCAGGGTAGGAACTCAGGGCAGGATTCTGGCAGATGTTACTACAGAGGCCATGGAAGAGG
>LOEQ01004951.1:21582-54024 GCA_001685075.1 Bramus lutescens | reverse complement strand
ATCAATCACCAATCAATAAAATGTCTACAGGCTTGCTCACTAGCCCATCTGGTGGGGCCACTTTCTCAGTTTAGATTTTCTCTTCCCAAATAGCTCTAACGTGTGTCAAATTGACATAAAAATAGCCAACCTGGTCTGCAAGATAAAATTCTATATAGTTTAAAGTGGGGTATATATCCTGCTTATAATTTAGTCCTTGCTCACCATGTCAAACTAGTCTTTGACAACTCTTTTACCTTCACACTGTACCTGCCAGGCTGCATTTTACCTTTCCTGGGAATTGTATATGCATACTGTACCCCAGGCCAACCATTATGATTTCTTCCTCACATTTTTTATTTGTAAAAGTAACACTCCATCAGGCTTAACTATTTCTTGACATCCTGATTCACAAACAACATACTTTGTGGCTTCAAAGGTCATATATATATATATATATATATACATAAATCTTTTATCCCAAAATAATATCACCGATGGTCCCCATCCTGAGAAGTTACCAGAGAGGAAGTCAATGGAAGCATCTGGTAGAAGGAATTCAGGTGAAGTTCTCCTTTTGTTACACTGTCAGAATACTGTTTTATACAGATTACATTGAATGAAGATGGATTTAGGAAGGCATATGATGGTCATTGGAGGAAGGGGAAATAGGAGGCACCCTGCACCTTTTATCTTTTGTCATGTTTTCCACGAGTTTCCTACAGTGAGCACCTGAAATAGAGACTATACCTGTCATCTACACGTCCCCTGAGTATCACAGAGTATTTGGCAAGTGGATTAAGTAAATTTTACTTAGTAGGCCCTTAATAAACATTCTTGATAAAGAATTCTAGGTGCTGTTATTGAAGTCCTAGTAAGTTACTTTCAAAGAGCAATGTAAAGTACACTTGTTTAATGGACTCTTTTTTTAGAAAATGCAGTGCAGTTTGATGAAGATGGGTGGGACCTAAAGATATTTAGTCAAACCATCACCATTTACATGTAAATATTGCATGAATATGTAGTCTAACTCCACCCACCAATGGTGACTATGAAAAGGAACCTCCTTGGCAAATACTTTCTGGAATACCAAAAGTCTACTTGCTCTATTTCAGATTGCCATTTTTCCCGCTAAGAGCTGTTACACATCCGCTATACTCAAATTGTCTTTTTGAAATATGGAAACAGAGTGTTGTCAGTACAATGGTATTTGTTGATGTGTTCATCTTTGGAGTATATTTGAATCATCAGATCATGGGGGTTCCACTGCTGCTTCCTGCTACCTTGTGACCTACTCTAATAAATCTAAACAAATAGTGTGTTTACTAATCGCCGTAATTTCTGGGCACTTTTGACCTAATAAAATATATCCATGACAACTTCTTCTTTGATAATAATGCAATTTGAAAAATAAATACAAAGGAGATCCATTTAAAATACACAGGAACAGCTCAGGGTTGCAATCATGGAAGGCAGGACACCAGGCTTATTCAACTTTTATCCATGCTTGTCATTGACTGCACAGATGATTGATGGCGCTCCCTCAAATCATGGTTGATCTTCATGCCAAAGCTCTCGGGAAACATGGTACATTCACTGATGGTAGGGCTGCTGTCCATTTTCTAGGTCGTAGGGTTACTCCTTTGAGGTAGAAGATAATAAGGATTTGCTGAATTGAAATTTCTTTAAAAAGACTCAAACTTAGTATAAGTAAGATATATTCACTTTCGTTATTGAAAGGTGAGAAAATAAAGTATATGATATTACAAAAAAAGTCTTACCCCTGTGAAGTAATTTACATATATCATCTAATTTAGCCATAAATCCAGTTTAGAAATGTTATCATCTCTATTTTACCAGAAAGTATAATTGGTTTGTTCGCATTTGATCTCAGGGTTGTATAACCAGGATATACATTCTTGATTAACTATTGAAGTGTATCAAATCAGTAATTTTGTTAAACTTTTGCTTTTAATTTTTTATTTTTTGTTTGTATGTATGTATGTGTGCATGTATGTTGTATGTGTGTTGTGGCATGGGGTAGGAATTGTGTACCTGAATGAAGTGCCTGTGGAGGCCAGATGTCAGTGTTGGATCCCCTTGAACTGGGGTTACACAAAGTATAACCTCATGTAAAAATATGGGTGCTAGGAACAGAACTTGGGTCCTCTGTAAGAGCAATTTGTACCTTTAACTTTTGAACCATCTTATGCTAGTGATTAAATCTAGATATGAAAAATAAAATTTCTAGAACTAATGGAATTTTGATGAAAAATTATGTTTAAGAATTCTATTAAAAAAAGCATCCCCCCCCCAAAAAAACCCAAAACAAAACAAAGCAACAACAAAAATCCAAAATCCTTTTAAACCTTCCCTGAGCTGACTAACAAACTCGGGATCTACATGCTGTCAGGAACTTTGGCAAGAAGGAAGATTATTTTTTTGGCTAAGATAACTTGCAGAAAATTTCCAGATGATTCACATAGAATTACCTAAACATCTTGGGAAAAATTTGGGATAACAAACATATTGTTCCCAGGGTCCTAGAAGCTTGTTACAGTGTGGGTCTGTAAGTTTTCCATCTATATGCATAACTCACAGGCTTATGTAGAGATCAATGGCTTTTTGAAGTTCTAACTGCAAAGCAAGCAGTTTCTTAAAAAGTCTCCATAATATTAATTATATGAGGAGCTCTAATAAGTAAAATTAATTGAGCAGGTACCCAATGTAGCCTTCCCTGGAAGTCATCGGGAGAGTTGCCTTCTTCCTTGGAAGTCCTTGGAGCTAGTATACTATATATGTTAACTTTTTAGCTAAATTAAGGCTCATTTGGAGTATAAAGAGGTACATAGTATAATTGAGTCATATTATAGAAATAAGTTATCTTCATTCCAAGCCTGAGCAAAATCTGTCATTTGAGTACAAATAAATAAATTCTTTTTTTTTCTTCTAAGCACTTGGAAATTGTGGATCATATCCTTTAAAAATGGAACGTTCTGACTTGTTTTATTTTCAAGTTAAAATATTGATGATTATTCCATGTTTTCTTCTAATTACGAGAATCATTTTAAAAGTCACAACATGATTAATCCAAAAACTCAAATTGAGAAATGGAAATTAAAATATAGTTTTCAAAAAGTGCAGAATACTTTTAAAAAAAGTTTGTAGTCATCAATTAAATATTTGACCTTTTATGGCTTTCAAATGTCCATTTTCAAGGAGAGAAGCCATTAGAAGGAATGACTGTGAATGTAGATTCTTAGTCAGAGGGAGAAAATCATTTTTAAATGCCTTGGTAAAAATTCTGAGATTGCAAATGATCACTTTTAACAATCTGAAACCTTGAATACAACATCTCAGGCACAAAGTATATCTACACACAAAGTGATTCTTCCTGCCTAGTGGCTGTGTTCCAATTTCAGAAGATGACCTTTCCAATAAGTTTTACATCAAAGTCATAAAATGCGAGGCTCAAGAGACCAATCATGGCAACGGGGAGTGTATTTTCTTGATGATACGGTGGGGTCTTGTTTCCCACCTCTATTTCTGAATGATATTAAGGGAAAGATTAAAAATGCTTCGACTGTAACAGGAAAGGAGACCTAACTGGTTCTGGCTCATGGCAGATTCTTGGCAGCACCTGTCGGTTGGCAGCTGGTGAGGATTATTGCAGGTTCAATTGTCAGTAGTGTGGCAACAATAATAAATCAGACTTCAACTGGATGCTAAAGGATTTGTTTAAAAGATTTGAAAACCTCCTTATAACAAAGATGTTGATTTTTAAGTGGAAACTGGCATGAATCTGCATATATGTTGGGACTGGAATAGTTTCTATGCCTAGGATCTGATCATTCATGTACTGAAACCAGGATGTCCTTCTCCCAGAGAGATCCCACACTGGAAGATTCTCTATCAAATAGGCTTGGAGAGCAAAGGGCAACAGGACAATATTTTTACAGTTTTCCCTTTTCTTCTTTAAAAGCATTGGAAGATACTATGGATTAGAATTTTGTATGGAGCCTACTCCCTTGCTATGCACAAAAGTCAAGTTCAGTTGGATCAAAGACCTCAACACAAAGACAACCACACTGAACCTCATAGAAGAGAAAATGGGAAGTACAGTTGAATGCATTGGCACAAGAGACCACTTTCTAAATATAACCCCAGTAGCAAAAACACTGAGAGAAACAATTAATAAATGGAACCTCCTAAAACTGAAAAGTTTCTGTAAAGCAAAGGACATAGTCAACAAGACAAAATGGCAATCAATCCCACATCAAACAGAGGGCTGATCTCCAAAATATATAAAGACTCAAGAAATTGGTCAACAAAAGAACAAATGATCCAATAAAAAATGGGGTACAGGCCTACACAGAGAACACTCAGCAGAGGAATCTAAAATGACTGAAAGACACTTAAGGAAATGCTCAACATTCTTAGTTATCAGAGAAATGCAAATCAAAAACAACTCTGAGATTCTTACACCTGTAAGAATGGCCAAGAGCAAAAACACTGATGACTACTTATGCTAGAGAGGATGTGGGGTAAAAGGAACACTCCTGCATTGCTAGTGGGAATGCAAACTGGTATAGCCTTTTTGGATACCAGTGTGGCGATTTCTCAGAAAATTAGGAAACAACCTTCCTCAAGACCCAGTAATACCACTTTTGGGTATATACCCAAAGGATGATCAACCATACCACAAGGACATATGCTCAACTATGTTCATAGCAGTATTGTTTATCATTGCTAGAACCTAGAAACAACCTAAATGCCCCTCAACTGAAGAATGGATAAGGAAATTTATACAATGGAGTACTGCACAGCTGAAAAAAATAATGACATCTTAAAATTTGCAGGCAAATGGATATATCTAGAAAACATCCTATTGAGTGAGGTTATCCAGACCCAGAAAGACAAATATCATATGTACTCACTCATAAGTGACTTTTAGACATAAAAGAAGAAAAACGAGCTTACAATTCACAATCCCAGAGAACCTAGACAACAATGAGGACTCTAAGAGAGACATACATACATCTAATCTGCATGGGAAGTAGAAAAAGACAAGATCTCCTTAGTAAATTGGGAACACGGGGACCATGGGAGAGAGTAGAAGGGAGGGGGGGCAAAGAAAAATGTATAGCTCAGAAAAATCAATAAAAAAATTTTAAAAAATTGTATGTATGCTGCTCATATATACTGTCATGTGGTGAAACTATTTTTCAGTGTTCTGGAAAATTCTCTCTCTAAGAAAAAAGAATTTAAAAACCTTTCACGATCTATTTCAATTCAACACATCATTCTACTACTTTGGATGAGGTAAAAGGAGCTCTTCAGGTCAAAACGTGTAACAGACTTTACCTCCCTAGTCTGTGCCCTTGCATATTGAGTACACCATAGGAAAAACAGCTCAGCTGAACGGGGAAGATGGAAAAGCAGTCCTTTATTATTCGTCCCGGTAATAATGCTTTATGCAATCTGTTACTCTTGCTTAAGTGCTTGTTTTCTATGAAAGAAACTTTCAAGAAAGTTGTAGTTGACTTTTTTTTTCTCTTTGGGAGCTTACCAGCTCCCAAATGAGTACATGAAGATTTACTTTTAACTATGAATACCCAGCCTTAGCTTGACTTGTTTCTAGCTAGCTTTTCTTAACTTAAATTAACCACTTTCTCTCTAACTACATTTTTCCTTTTGGCTTTTCTTCCTTCTTACTCCATGGATGGTTGCATGGCTGAGTGATACATTTCTCTAACTATTCTTTATCAGGAGCCAGATTTTGTGGTAAGAATCTCCCAGAGAAGTGGCAAAGAAGTGACCAGTGATCGCTCATCTCTTTCTTTCCTCCATCCAAGAAGACAGAGATCCTCTCTGTGTCCTGTCATACTACTTCCTGTCTATCGATCCTCAATCCTCCAAAACCTCTAACGGTTAAGCTTGGTCAGCTAGTACCTACCTGCACCCTCTGATTCAAATAAAACATTATTGTCAGAATGCACTCAAAATGCATGCAACACCCCCCCCCCTTTGTCTAAACAAAAAGGGAAATTTGAGGACTGAAAATGCTTCCTACAGAAAACCAGAGATGAATGATGCAAACTGAAGCAAATGACACAGGACTTGAATTTCATACAGATGTGGTCCACATCTGTACCTTTATGTATTCATTCATGGATATCCACATTCAAACATATTCCAGGGTTCCTTTTCCATACTCAAAAATGATGCATAAAACAGGCAGATTTAGTCTTGATCCTGTTTGTCTTTGTATACTCTCCTTCTTCATTTTACTTTGTCAATGTAAAGTCTAGTCTCTCTTCTTAGATCCTCTGTCTTGTTCTCCAGCTTTTTATTCTGCTACTGATAAAAGCCCTCATCTAAAGGAGGCTTCGGCTACAAAGGTATTTTAGCTACATTTGGGTGGCAAACGTTACAGCCACCATTCATTTATAGTTCCAGGCCTTTGCTCTCTGGTTATTGGTGGGTGAAAAAATACCAATACTGCACAGGCTCCTGGCGTGGGGTGGAAAAGAGATCTACTGACTCTTCTCCTATTTAGAAACCATGGACCCATGCCTGTGCCCTTGGCACATTTATGAAATTGCTGTGATTTGTCCTTTGTGCCTTTTCAAGCATTCATGTAATTAGGTTAGGCTCTACCTAATGGAAGGGAATTGTTCTTCTCCTGTGCACAGGTGGCGGTCTATCTCAGGCTTTTCAAGTATCGAAGGCAGCATTAATGCACTCAGCATCCAGGTTGAGCTTAAAAAGGGCCTTCCAGGAGATGGCTTGGAAAATCTCCCATTCTGAGTGCACCTGTTTCTCTTAGCGCTGTTTACTTCAGGGCTTTCAGGGACAGTAGAAAAGCTTTGCAATGAATTGGGCTGCTTTTTCAAAACTAATCTTTTTCTAGTTTTGTTATATGTGCCTGGTAATTCACTTTTAAGTATTGAGGATATGGAGATCAGAGGTTGAAATTTAAATGTCATTAGGCTTTTTATTATTATTATTTCAAGCAAATTTCATCTGGAAACACACAGAAATCATAAAACTAAAACTAGTTTTAATGTTGTTGAATATAGAACATTTATTAAAATAGGATGACAAATATGGTTCTGGAATTCTTTTCCTCATCTTATACTCATCCCTTCGAGCCCTTCTACTCTGGGCTCAACTGAAGGAACTCAGGATTCTTTTTTATTAGTGTTATTATTTCATACAATTCCACAGTATGTTCTATCTTTCTGCAAGCAAAAGTAAATTGGCTGTTCAAACTCATTTATCTACAAACCACAGGAAATATATTTTTTGGCAGAAATTTTTTAAAAAAAATTGTTCACATATGTTCTTAAAATAGAATATAGGTAATCAAATTCTTGTGAGTGATTCACCGTTTGTATAGCTTTGGCTTTCATTTGAACATAGTTGTGACACTGTTGTTAACTCATTTAGCACCAAGTTTTCAACTGCAAATGACCACCAACTCATATTGTCAACCTTAGTTTTTTAATTCAAAATGATTGCAGGTGTGGTAGAAGCATAGACGGTGTGTGCAGCAGAGAAGCAAAGTATCTCCATTCTACAGATAAATGTCAAAGCTGGGTGGATGCCAGAATATGAAATACCTTAAAATGGGAGAAATAGTTGGTTTCATTTTATATAGATTTTAAGAAGGTTGTGGCTTGCTTCTCTCTTGAACTCTAGAAAAGGTGGCTGACCACCATAAAGATGATTCATTGTTGAGGAATAAAGTGGAGATAAGTTAGAATGCTGGAGGAAGTCAGGTGCGATAGTGGCTTGGGTAGGGTGGATTCATGGAACCTGGAAAAGGAAGTATATATGGGATATTTTTGGCAGGCGGAAGGCAGAGTACACACTGGCAGACTGGGTTGTAGTATCGAAGTAAGAGAAAAAGGAAAATCTTTAATCATTAAATTAGGGAAGAAGAATTGCTCATTTTAGATTTTTTTTTAATCTCAAGCAGTTCAATAGATGCTGATGAAATAATAGATCAGGTAAGGAACAAAGTTTTTCAGGTAGGAAGGCCCAGGAATAAAGCACTCTGATGGTACCATATTGAATTTAAAATACCTATTTGTAACATGAGGGGCAGCTTGTTGGGGTTTCTGTCCCGCCCGATACCCCACAGCCAGCAAGCCCCAAAGAAATTCACACAGGATCTCCATAAGTAATAAAACTGATTGGCCCATTAGCTCAGGCTTCTTGTTAGCACTTGTAGCTTATATTAACCCATTGTTCTTATCTACATTAGCCACATGCCTCAGTACCTCCCTCAGCCGGCCAGGTTACATCCGTGGTCTGGGCTGTAATGGGAGGAATGGGCTTCCTCCTTTCCAGCATTCTCCTGTTCCCATAGCCCCGCCTCTGCTTCCTGTCTGGTGGATCCACCTATACTTCCCGCTTGGCCAATCAGCGTTTTATTGAACTACATGATTGACAGAATACAGACAATTCTCCCGCACCACCTAGTAGACATCTCAGCAGACCTGCTGTCTTAAGATTTGAATAAGATGGGTATGGTTTTCTAAGAAAACAATTAACCAACAGATGTAAAGTTAGAATTCTTTGACCTACAGACAGTGTATAAAGTCATTGGGCTAAGATAAATGTTACAGAATAAGATTTAACAGGTATAATAAGGAAACATTACCCTTCATGATCTTTGGGATTTTCCATATTTTATTGCTCACAATAGATTGCAAAACAAGGGTATAACTGCTTAGGCAGAAGAGACCTTGATGGGTGTAGCTCAATAAGGTGAAGAAAAAAAATATTCTTTGCAACTAAGCTCCACCAACTCTGCATTCTGATAGCTTGTTGTTTTCTGTTGTGGTCTCCAGCTGTTGCAAAGACAAGTTCCCTTGATGAGGAGTGAAGTCTACACTTACTGGATAAAAAGTTAAATATTTATAGATTGTTGTCAGGGATTATGCTCGCTTAGTAAATAAGTGGTTATAGACTCTCCTCTAAAAATCATGATTTCACTAGCTCTGAGAAGTTAAAAGTTCATTTTCAAAACATACCAGTCCCTAAGGCTCAGGGACCATTGTTGAAGATGGATAGGAATGGATAGAACCAAAGGACTGTGGAGTTTGCAGTGAAATTGTATATCCTCATGATATCATAAGCTACACCATAAAGTCTCACCAGAATGACTATCTAAACGTGAGGTGGACAAGGAGGACACCAACACACATACCGAACCTGATGGGGAAAGCCCATGAGACCTCAACCTTACACAAAAAACTACAAGTGACTAAGTAAATCTGGGAATGGGTAAGGTAATCCTTCACAAAGAAGAGCACACTAATTTATTGCCCAGTGTCTAATGGTTACCCTTAAAGCATGCATACAAGTAATATTGTTTGGGCTCAACAGACTGTGGATACAAATACTATATGCATCATCTAACAATTGATGAAAAAGTAGTCCTGAGTTTGAAAGACAGTATGGTGAGAGGATTTGGAGGGAGGAAAGAAAAGGGAGAAATATTGTAATTAAAATACAATTTCCAAAATGAAGAGGTAATAAAGAAGAAGAAAAATTTTGTAGGGACACAGTCTGTACTATCAAGCGTTATAATAGGTTCAATCAACTAGCAACTAGCAAATATCTAACAGCTGTAGACTACCTTCTAGGAAGAATATTTTCTATGATGTTATGTAGTATGGATGAGATTGCCAAGGTGATCATAGAGGAATAAGAAGATAGCTTCTTCAATGAAATTTTCCCTGAGAGTTAAGAGAAATAAAGGCAAGGGGGAATGGAAGGAAGACAGGAACAGAGCGATTCGTTAGATGTTTGTCTTGTTTGATGTTTAAATATTGTGTTTTATATGCTGATTTGAATGCTTGGAAATACTGATGGTTTTGAGTTGAAAGGAAATAGATAATAGGAGCAAAACCCTTGACACACACTTACCACATGGGCAAGCTTAAACTTAGACGGGAAGAATCTCAATGCATTGGAGAGATAGGAGGGACGACAGAGCATGACATCGTTGTGATCGTAATGCTAGAGAAAGAGCACCTCACATTTTGGAGACTAAGGAGACTAAGAAGAAGGCATGGATATTTCATCTGTACTCTCCCCTTTTCTGGTTATTTTGTATTTGTTCTTTAACAATTTGATCTTTAATAATTTAGCTCCACTAGCTAAATGTTAAGCCACAATTGAATTGTGTAACATATGATTTTAAAACAAGAAACTGAAACTCTAATAGTGCTGATAGCATGACTATATCAAAGCGAAATTATGCAGATTTGAAATAGTAATAGTTCAGTGTCATCATTAGTACCTAATGAAGCATAAATATACAGTTATTATATTCTGGCAAGATAATTAGCTAGCCTTAGAGTTTTGAACTTTGACTTGGACATCTATTCAAATAAGATACTAAATACACTTTTTTCTAAGTAACCAAGTAAGGCATTTCCATATTAATTGGGAATGCTTTATCTGAAATTGAACTTAATATAGACTTATCAGTAAACTTATAGGCATCTTAGCTAAAGGATACAAACTTCTGGGCTCAGAAATGAAGTAATCTTTTGGAGGTCTAAACTGAGAGTATATATGATAAAATTCTCATAATCATATCTAGTCTCAAGGGTTCCACACCCTAGATCACATGTGGAACAAACCTGAAATAACCAGGATCATCATCACCTTTGATTTGAGAGCATCAAAGTTATGTGTCAAATAGCAGACACAATGGTGAATAAAAGAGTGGTAACTGGACCAGAATAAGTGTCACGACTCAGAGACACAAAGGATGTAGGGTCTCAACCAGTCTTTGCAATTTTGTAAAGTTTATTTGTATTTTGAATTATAGGGGTCTTTAAAATATGAGTATAATGATATTCATAAGTCTTTACCATTAAGACCATTAAGCATTTTAATCATAAAACATGAAATCTACCACATTTTTTTTAAAAAAAAATGAACTCTCTATCAGGAAATTTAATGCCCAGACACTGTAGAGTTTTGAATTTGTGCTGTTTTATTTGTGGCTAGAAGGATATGGGTGATAAAGGAAGGTATTATTTTAAGAATTTGAGCATTTCTCATCATACATAACCAAAGCATTTCCTGTGGTGCAGTCTGGCTGTGCTGCGCATAAAGCATGGCCTGTGCACCTTTTCACTGCTTATGCAGTTTTGGCTTGCTTATGTTTGCAAGTGTGGGTGTTTGCAATCATCATTGGTATTTGGAACTCTTCTGGCTTTGTCTGCAGTGGGAATGTTAACTGAAGACAGAGGCAGCTGTGAAGTACAGTGCACTTATATCCAGCTGAGAAAAAGCACCCCTCTTGTCTGCACTCCAGTCAGCAGGACGTTCTCTTCTAGTTTTGTTAGAAGAACTAGCCCTGTCATCTGCATAGCATGCTATATTTTATAGAGAAGTTTTTCTAATGTTTGTGTTGTGAGTGGTGAGTGCTACTAGAAACTTCTGTCTAGTTGAAGAATAGGTGTCAAGTACAGCAATGATAAAAATAAAACTAAGTAGCATTTTATATCATTATGTGTAATAGGGCAAAGACTATTATCTGAGGATCAAACAGCCAAATAATTCTCTATGATTCAGATTACACATAAAATACAAGCATCTGCTGCAAACCACCTTGCAACTCTGTTTGACATTATCTGCTATACTTAAGATATATGTGCTCTGTGATGCTGCAATTCTACTGATAATCATTGACCCAAGAGAAATGCGAGTACTTGCACACCAAAGCACGTACTGAGAAATGTGCACAGCAATGTTGTTAGTGCTGCATAGCTGGGCATAATGACTGTGTATTAGCATGGATAAATAGTCGATGATGTATGGATAAAAGAAATACTATAAGGCATCAAAAGTCATAACCAACAGCACGGATGAGTCCTCCCAAATGATATTAAGAAGAATTAAGATGTAGAAGAATAGATACAGTCTAATTTCGTATGTATAACTTTCAAATAAAGATACAGTTAGTTTTCTTTGTAGATAGAAGATAGAATTTATCTTGGGAGAGTAGAGTTAAGCTCAAGGGAGAAAACAACACAACAAATGTACGTTTGTAATATGTATGTATGCATGCATGAATTTATTTATTGTCCACCAATATATGGTGAATAATTAGGACTAGAAAGAGAAAAAAATTAAGTAAATAGGAAGCTCTTCATTCCTCTTATATATGTATCACTCAGAAACTCCAGTGTCCTATGAGTACCGTGTCTGTGTTGAAACCTGCCAAGTAAGTCATTCTGTGTCTGCATTTGCTGAAGAACAGATTTAAATGCATCTGATTTAGCCACTTAAAGAATTCAGATGAGACCTTTCCCTGAATAAATTTCAAGTGTGTTAACTTTAAGCAAATTTAGTAGGAGTCAATTGTTTTAAGGCTCAGTCTGTTGGCTGTAGCTAATTTTTATCTAATTCAACAATCCATTGCAACTTGTCTTAAACAACTTTATTTTGCTTCTGTTCTTTGCAAGAGATTATATAGTTTTTATATAGACATAGATTCTCAGGAAATTTTACTGATAAAGGTACTTTTGATTTCAATAGTGAACACAAGCATACACATACACACACTCTCACACTCTCTCTGACATACACATACAAGCACACTGACACCTATTAGTTATGTACCTGTAGCTTAAAAAGTGCATTCAGTAAACTAAGGACTTCAGTAAACTTCACTCATATTTGGCAACTGAATTCTGAAACAGGAAGTCTAGGAAAATGTTACATTTAAAATAGTACGTTGCTGTAAGGAGGCCACTAGTTAGTTCCCAGCCACTTAGCCCTGAAATAATCACACAGAAACTGCGTTAATTAAATCACTGTTTGGCCCATTGGCTCTAGCTCCTTATTGGCTAACTCTTACATAATAATTTAACCCATTTCTATTAATCTGTGTATCACCATGCGGCTCTGGCTTACTGGGAAAAGTTCCAGTGTCTCGGGCGGGGCTACATGGCTTGTCTCTCACTCCACCTCCTTTTCCCCAGCGTTCCATTTAGTTTTCCCCTCCTAGCTCTGTTCTTTCCTGCTCTGCTATAGGCTCAAAGCAGTTCTTTATTAACCCATGGTATTCACAGCACACAGTGGGGAATCTCACATGAGTATGTTACTTCTGAAAACCTATTTTGCATGATCTCTTGGGAGGTATGTTCCAAAATAATACCAAAAGTAACACTAATAGCCATCTTTTACCAGACATATACAACTTGGCAAAAACAGTACCATGGTTGATGATATATCTGATGTGTAGGTTTCTGGAAAGTGATTGTGTGTGTTTGTGTGTGTGTATCTCTGTGTGTATCTCTGTGTGTATCTCTGTGTGTGTGTTTCAAAATCAGTGGAGTATTTTTCCTGAAACCATGACTTCATTCATCCTATTAAAGGGAAAACTGAAAGAGCACTATGGCTGTCACAATTGAAGATTAAAATCTTTTTTCAAATATTAGCATCAAGGAGCTGGGGACATGGCACAATGAGTTAGGTGCTTCATCTCCACCATCCACTTAAAAGCCAGGCAGATATAGCCAAGTCCTGCTGAGCTATTGGTCATTCTGCTCTTTATTAAATCAATCAGAAGGTGCCCTAGCAGATGAGGTTAAACAGAGACATATCTCCACAGTGTACAAAAGTGATTGTCCCATCGCAGGAGATGGAAGTAAATGGAGTTGTTTTGGGTTAGACCCTGAACAGCTGTGATTTGCCAAGGACACTGACACCCCAATTCTCACAGCTTTGTGTCTGCCTGTGTCTCTTCCCTTTATTTGCTCTGATTTAGATATAATTTCCTGTCTGCTTTCCATAAAAAAGTGTGTGTGTTGGGGGGGATCACAAGTATTTCTTGGTTGATTTTAGTTCCTTTGAAATAAGAATCAAATAGGTGTGTTGGAAAATCCCACTTAAATTTCTTTATAATTTACAATTGTATTTATTTAAAATGAATTAAGTCCACTCCTTATACTCTTTGTTCCATTTTGTCCCTCACTCCACCCCCCCTTCTCACCCCTCAACTTCCTGTGTTCTTCCTTTCCACATTACCACATACTGCTAAACTCATTGGTTGCTTTTAGAAGCTGATACAGTATCATAAGAGAGGATCAGACAACGAGTCTAAATCAGTCAATTCTCTTAAAAATGAGAAGACTCCAAAAAAAGACATTGACTGGGGCTAGAGAGACAGCTGATCAAGTAAGAGTGCACAGTGTTCTTGCAGAGGACCTGGGTTTGGTCTCCAGCATTCTTTATGGGCAGCTCACAGTTGTCTGTATATTACTTTAGCTCCAGTGGGAGATTATGCCCTCTGGCACCAAAGATACAGTACTCTCATTCAGTTCCTTACCATCCCACAAAAGCAAAGCAAACAAACAAGAGAACAGAAATGACACTCATTAAGATCTTAAGGAAAAAGAAAAAGTGGTTTATCTGGGAATGATAAATGATATGCGAGTCAAAGGGAAAATTTAGCGAGAGAAAACATTTTGTGTGTTTCAATCTTTAGACTGAAACAAACAGATACACCCTCCCCTTATTCCTAACCGTGTTCTTTTCAGTTCTGTAATTAACATTTCTTGGCTTTTAAAAGAGATTCCTTATACCCCACTTCTGATTTTTCTGTATTAATCCTTCTAATTACGATAAATTGTTTAGTCACCTCATAGTTTCAACCATATAAATATTGTCCTCTGCTACAATGAGGCCATGAATACACATCCAAGTTTTGGTGCCCTGGCTACCTCTTTCCTGTCGTCCTTGTTCTTACTCCCATATGCGTCCCATGATCACAGACATCTCAACATACTATTTCTTCCTAAACTTCCGGTGATCTTTAGAGCTCTTTCACCAAATCCCTTTGCTACTGCCTGATCCCAGTCGTCACTTCCTGTCACTGCATTCACTTTGTCTGGGACTCCTTATCTTCCATTCTCTTGGTTTACAGCTTGCTGTCCTCAGACACATCCTCAGGTATCTCATTTCCATTTCCTATCACCTTTACCTCCTTTCTCTCTTAGTCACTGCAGAATCTTAGCAGTGTCACTTTTGAAGACATCGTGGACTGTCTTGATTCCTCTCAACCACAAGGGACTCTGTTCAGAACATTTGATGCTCTTCTTTGACTGCTTGCAATTAATTACGAAGTCCTTAGCAAAGCCCAAGGGGCGGATGGTGCTGATTGACAGCACTTAACAAGAGGGCAGGGCAGCAGTCACTCCAGTAGAGAGCAGCAGTTTGTTGGGCAACATCAGCAAGAAGCTGTAGACTTTTTCCTCTCTGGGTTGCGTCTCATTGCAGAGCCGACTTTCATACTTACTCCTAGGAGATTGGCAGTTACAAGTGCGGTGGGGGCTGCTCCTTTTGGGTACAAGTGGAAAAAATGTTTTACTATGGAAAATGTTCCATTGTTTTGTTCATATTATGTTTCTGTTTTTTGTTTTCACTGTATATTGCTATTCTACACAGTTCGATTACATGAGGACATCTTCACACAACTGCACATTGTACATTGAGCAAATCCTCCCATATTACTTTCTCTCCCCTTTAATTCTCCTGCTCTTGTTACCACCCCCGTTTCCTCCAGACAATTTTACGTCATATATATGTTTATGATTTTGTGTATTGCTATATAATATAGAAATTATGGGAAGGACAAAACATCCTACATTTATCTTAATACATTATGTCTTGTAGGATAAACAAATCTTGTATGCCTTATTTCACATAATGAACGCAAATGAACAAACAAGACCTCATGATTTGAAATCCCCAGTAACTCCTCTGAAGTTCTTTTATTTTAAATTTTCATTCAAATGCTTATTAATCTTAAATATTAGTGTTCAAGAAAACTGTAGCTTCGAATCACAGTGCACTCAATTTTGTTCATGATTCCTGAGAACTAATTTACAATACAAATCCATTGACCAACACACTGGTGAATTGCTTAGAATTTTCTGGCACTTACCTAGTCTAAAATGATCCACTTGTAGACCACTACTCTTCCAAGTTAAGATAATTTTGAAGATGAAGATTACTCTGAGGCTGAAATTAGGTTTTCATTGATTTCAAGTAGACTGAAGAGGGAATTAAATGTATGTTGTCTATAATATAGCTCATTTCTTGAAATTACATAGAGAGTGCCCATAATTTTGGAAATGAAAATGTCAAGAGCTAAGAAGCTCTCTCCTGTTATTTGTCTTCCATTTGCTGCAAGCATCTTATAGTGTAGCTGCTTTTCTAACAAGAATTAGCGGCCACTTTGGAGGGAAAGGGTAGGGGAAAGAATGCTCCAAGCTTCCCTTTGAATGACTCAGGCAAGAACAGGTGTTATTATCTCAGGCGGAACCTGTAAGTGACTTCTATGTAATGGGGAGTGTGCCCTCCCCTGATAAGACCTTGTAGGGAAAGAAACAAGAGACTGGTAAATAGCCAAAGGGAAAAGAGCCAGGAAAGCATGCTGTGTTCCTCTACCTAAATCCACGTCATTTCTTTAGGGTCTGCAGGTTTCACAAAGAGATGAGGACTAATTTGGAAATGCTACTTACCTCAGATTCCAAAAGAAAGTCTCTAAAACGTGGTTTTAAGTAGGCCATGGACCAAAAATAACCCATAAGACTTGCCAGGATACTGTAAGAATTAGGTTTGGGGAAGTTTCATCCATTTGAGAGTTTACCCAGCAGTTTAAACAGCATTAGAAAAAAAGAGAAGGGAACCATGCTAGGATTTTTTTGTCTCCTGCGAGAAATGATTGGGTGATAGAACCTAAATATATTGTCCACTCATGTTGCTGCTGTTGATTTGATTTGTTGGTTGTTTCTGAATATTTGCTTCTTGATTTTTAGTATTCAAATAAAATTCCTTCTACCAGTAAAATGGCATAGTCTTTCGGAGGGTTTTCAGATAACGTCATACATTTTTGAGGTTTCTAAGGCCAAGTTTCTATTCTGTTTTGCTTAAAAAGAATGTAATAGTGCTGCACATTTTTTGACTTATTCTATGTTGTTGTTTATTCATGAAGCTCAGAAGAAATGCTGTCCATTGACAAGTTCTCATTGTGTATTCACTACAATGCCAAACCCTCATTTACTCTAGAATTTAGTGTTCAATGATATGCATGTTATAAATTCCTTCTCAGTTGCAAAATTTTCTTGGTCCTTAAGAAATTGTACTTTAATCACATTTAGCCACAAAGTTTAGAAAAACATAGTACTTTGACATGCAATGTCAGCCTTTTGCTAGATTTTGATAAATGTGAACAAAAATCAATAGATAGATGAATGAGAAGGACCTAAATAAAATCATCATACTTTAAATGTGTTTCCCAATGTACTTTATAGATGTAGATTTTCCTTTCAGCAATAAAATACTTAGCACAACCAAAAATTAACTTTTCAACTTTCTTCTCAAAGAAGCTTTCTTTGTAGAAGGTAGATTCAACAAACTGAACAAAATGTCTAACTTGAATATAGTATTATGCACAATAGTAATGTGAATTCAAAAACTGTATTGTTTCTAGTTTAGATAGTTAAGGATGATATCTACATCTATATGTTAGTGTAGATTGTCTTTCTCTACCTCATTATCATATTATATAATTTGTTATATTTTTTCTTAGTTATGTTTTGTGTGTTACTCTGTGGTTATGTACAAATCAAAGCATGATAGACAGCTTAATGAATGTCTAGGTTCTAGAAAATTTTCCTTGCTTAATAATTTGTATTTCACTTTCTTAGTTCCTTTTCATTGTAAGTGGGAAACAAACCAGAATATATAAAACTAACCTTATCACACCCATCTTCTTCCCTGTTGCCTCATGACCATTTATTCTGCAGGTTCTATCTACAAACCTGTGGCCCCTGAATTCCTCTGTGCAGTTCTTACGAAGCAGCATTCTGGATTTTATATTTTT
This sequence comes from Bramus lutescens, assembly GCA_001685075.1. Taxonomy (NCBI): domain Eukaryota; kingdom Metazoa; phylum Chordata; class Mammalia; order Rodentia; family Cricetidae; genus Bramus; species Bramus lutescens. Next base: position 36,116 of record LOEQ01004951.1, on the reverse strand, counting down.
CCTATATTTTGTTGAATGTGTCTATAAACATGTATACAGTGCTTATTTTTAGTTATCATTAGATGCTCTTGTGTCTAGGATCCCCATGTGGCTTGTCACTTGCTGAGGGTCAGCACAGAAACATGGCTAGTCTTCTAATGAACTTATTCCTTATTCTCACTTTAATGAACCACCAATGTCACTGTACCTTGTTAACATCTCTTGATTTGATTTTCCTTCGCTTTACCCAATATCAGTGCCATCCCGCCATGATTACATCATGCCAAAGACAATAATGCACTGCACCTTTTGACTTTGTGTTGTTGGTGTGGCCAGCCCAACTTAGACAATTTCTCTGATCTCTCTCAACATGTAGACACCATATATAAACATGCATCACATTTGATTTTATTTATTCACTTATCAGCCATACTCTGTTTGCTTATGAGGTATCAGGTACTGCTATTATCAATATTTTTATTCTTTCATCCATTCCACAACATGGTCTTTGTTATGTGTGTCTGAAAAAAAGTGCATAGAAGTGAACATAAAGATGAAAAATACAGACAGATTACTCTTAAACTAAATGATAATGACCAAGAGAATATACTCCCAGTAAACATATTTAGCCCATTTAGCATGTAAACAAAGACATGTCTGAAAAACTCACAAGGTTTATATATAAAGGTATCTCTCCTTTTTTTTTTGATTAAGCAAAACTGTGGTGAATTCAGAATAAAAGCTCAAAGGCCCTAAGAACTGCTTTCTTTTTTACTCATAACAACTAAAAATTAATCTATTGCTAGATAGTTTTGGGACCCATATGTTTAGTAATGAATTTTGCAATTGCAAATATTCCCTGTTAAGTATTATAAGCTTCTGTACTGAGACACTTAGCCAAGACTCTAATTTAGTTCCAATCATTGAGGGAAGAGATCATTGAGATGTAAAAAATTATATGAAATATGGGACTATGCTATTTTTGCACAAAGTAGACTTTTCACTTTCAATTACAAAAAAAGCAACTCTTCCTCCGAGTCTCCCCTCCTCCACTGCTAGTTGGCTTGCTGTCTGTAGTTAGAAAATTTCCAAGAAAGTACTGATGCTCAGTTTAATACAAGGAATGGTGTTTGGGTACATGCTATTGTTCAACATACTCAGAGCTCAGATTGTGAATTTTTCTCCAGGACCTTTTTCAAACTGAGGCCTGAGAGTACTGGTAAGGATGGAGATATTGCCTCTTGTTTCAGTGTCTCTGTAGTTACCTTATACATCAGTAGCTTTGCAACTGTGGTAAGAAGGAATCCTACATAAACTGCAGCATCCTCAGAGGAAAGAGACCACCATGGCAGAATTTGAATTAAATTGAAAACATTTAAATCAAGAAAATGATTTTTGCTTCTTTCAATAGCATATACAAAGTCATACATTTTAAATGGGAAATTGCCCAGCCACTGAAGAGCTGGGAGCTCTGTGGTCAAAATCTACCTGTCAATGCTGCTGTTCCTTTAAATAATTGTCTTTGCATTTTGGAGCCCCAAGAAAATTTACAGTGATTTATTCTCTGGTGGAACAAAATATTTGCTTCTGCGATCACAGAATCATTTCACAGCCTACACTTAAAACACAGAAGACATCTGTACAAACTCACACATGCAAGGTTATATGATATATTTCTTTATTTTATCACGCTCGGGCATCAATGGCAATTTGTGCTTCACTCTGGATTCTAATGTACTTTATCAATGAAATGACTTTTTCTCATGAGGATACTTCCTGTAAGATCTGTTAGTGATTTTATGTTTAATATGATCTGGCATAAAATGAAAGATTCTATGATATAAAAATCCAAATGGTAATTATCTTTCTGTCATGTAGAATAAAATATGTATCTTGACCTGATAGAAAAAAAATGCCTATGGTAGTGACATTCATTATATAGCAACTCAACTTGTAGATTATATATTTCTCTATTAAATTATGTAACATTTTAATTAAAGTGAACACACTGTCAAATCTCCAGCAACACAGTGGTAAAAAAATATTTTGCATAAATCTGCACTAAATTGAATCTAACTGCAGAAAGGAATGTAGTAGCTACACTCTTAGGAAGAAAGTCTAAGACTAAAGCTGTTTATGAGCAATTAGTATATATTTGCTTCAATGGGGGAAAGAGAGTTTATTGTAAAGAGAATGCTTTAACCCTTTCTAGTTTCCAACCAACTCCGTTTATCTAAGCAATGTGCCTTGTCTTGTGAGTCATGTTTAGTTTCCAGCTGTTTCCTAATGTTGGAAAGTGAAACAATGTGGTTTGAAATGGTTCTGGGGACACGATCTTTCCTGTCAGGGGTTCTACCAGATGCTGATATAATTTAACATCCATGGAAGACAGGGCAAATATAGAATTGCGTCAGATTGATTTTGCAGTTTCCAAGCCAGATGGCCATTGACATTTACATGGAAGATGTCTATACTGTGCATCAAGTTGCATATTTTTGTGTATGAGGTCTCAGCCATGGTGTATAGTCACTGGTGTTTTGACAGCCATCTGCTCAGACCTCACTTTCTCCACTCATCCATAACTAAAACTGAACATTTTTAAAACTGGAAAATTTCATCTAGTTTTGATTTTAAGAGAATAAAAAAAATGTGTTGACTCTTCGGTATTAAAACCCAAGAGGAATGTTCTTGATTGAAGGAGAATCTTAGAAATAGCCGTACAAGAAAAGGTAACCTCTCATTGAATAGAAAGCCTATTTTATTTTCAATACATTTTATTTTTACCATGTACAAGCTTTCTCATCTGGATTATGAAGAAATTAGAAAAATTAATAACTGTGCAGTGGATGGTTCAGCAGTAATCCTCTACAGAGAAAGTACTTGAATGTTTGTTGAAAGCATGAACGAGACACATAAAATAATTTGCCTACATGTGCTTACTTTTAGCAAATTGATTGGCAGATTTACTATGTAGAGATGAGCTCATGCAATAAACTTGTATAAGAAAACCTTATGTTTATCTGTGGTGAGTGGATGAGGTTGTGCTCAATAGGAACTTTGGCATGTTATTCAATGCAGCTATAGATATGCTAGTCATTGTGGAAATTTAAACAAGTAGAAACATTGCTTCTTAGGGCATGAGTGTATCTGCATTTAAAAAAAGAGAGGAGCATTTTTTTTAAAAAGGCATATGCTGTAGAGTCATATGGTGATGGACAAAAAAAGAATGGAGATTTATACTTAGACCAAAAAGATGACTTTGAACAAATTTTGAAGGAAACGCTTCTATAATTTATGAGGAAAACTTCATGTTGGGACTTGAGCACTACCTGAAGAAGGTAGAAAGTTAGACAGTACAGGCAGAGAAGAGACAATCTATTTGACTAGATAATGACACTTTGAGAATTAACTTTAAGAATTAAATAGGTAAAAATTAGAATACATTTCGACGTATAATACATATTATAGTGATAATATAAAATATTTAGAATGCATCAAGGAAATCTTCATATTTAATCTAAGAGTCTACTGAGAATTATTTAAGGCATGGTAATGAGAAAAGTGGACTTTTGTGGACCTTAATCTACACCAATGCAAAGGAATCTAAAAAATTTTGCTAATCGCTGTTTAAAATAAAAATGAAGACTGCCACAATATTCTGGAGAATAACTGGAATGTAAAACACTAATAAAAATGATTTGCTGATTACAAGGAGTGAAGATTTCATTCAGACAACTCCCAAATCATGTGAGCACATCCCTACAATCATACTTTAAGTTATAAACCATTTGTATTGCTCTATGCAATGTTCCTGTTTATGACTAAAGTTGCAATTTGTCTCATATGTTGTATTCAGGTTATTATTAACTAATTTATCGAGTATTTGAGCACTTTCTGAAGTCTGGCATTACTTGAACAGACAAATTATTAGACAGTTTTTCAATCTAGATCAGAGAGCCATGATCAATAAATATCATTTTTATTATGCAGCATTGAGGCTCCAAATCCACCTATTAGTTTCATAAACATGAATTCCAAATCTGTCAAAGTGAGCAGCATTTATGTTTGTAAAAAATAATACTTTCATGGACATGTCTGTTGTTGTTAAGCAAATGTATAGTATTTTGAGAGTAGTTCTTATATCTTTTGTTTCAACATGCTTGGAACAAGTTAATATTTATAGTTTTGTGAGTGAATCAATTCATATGCTGGAAGCATACTGTTCAATAAGTTGACCTTGAGTTCTAAATGCCTTTTGAGCCTGAATGTCATTCTCAGGCTTCATTCTATAGGTATATTTTTGTTGAAGTATTTAACATATTTTTTCAACTCATAACTATTATTATTTTGAAATACTTTACACTAAACTGTAATTCTAACTTGCAAAGTTCCTTTTAGTGACAATGATGAGATTCCATAATAATAAGGAAAAATGAACAGTTTATTGCTTGTAATGCCACTACCAAATTCCTAATTAAAACAATATAAATACCCCTCCAAAAATAATTTCAGAACATAATACCTTATCATGAGTTTGGATGACATAGTCTTAAATTAGGAAGCAGTATAAGAAGAGATAGAATGTTAGTCAAGATTTCAAGGAGATTGCAATAAACTCAGGAATTGCATAGACATGAATCAGATGTTTCACACAGGAAAAATATAAGCAATTTACTGGGTAATCAAAAATCTTCGAACACTAAAACAGGATTATGAAGAAATTACTTTATGTGCAAGTGTGTGTGAGTGTGTGTGTGCGTGTGTGTGTGAAACAGCTAGTGATACCAGAGTGATCTGAGAGCTCATTATGCATCAGTTCTAACCATCACACAATGAAAACCCAGAAAGTATAAATACTAATGTGTGCCATGTGTGATAGAACATAAGCCTCAGAAGTACCCAGGATTTCATGCAGTGATGTTCTTGGTGGGAGGCATGCAAACTGATTAGGAATATTTGATTAGAGGACAGTTGTAAGGATGTCTTCTGCAGCAGATTTTAGATGAGAATCTCTCACACTGGGTATTTATTAGTAGGAAAAGTAACCCTCCCAAACCTCAAGGATGTGTCCCATTGGCTTTGGTCTGGGATATCAAAGGGTATAAGCAGGAACCAGAAACCTCTGCGGGTCCAAGCATGTATTTGGGACCTCTGAGAAAGTAAACTTAAACCAGGCTCTCTGCCTGTCTGGGCGCACCGGAGCCTGGGAACTCTGAGGGAGTAGATCGTAGCCAGAGACCTCTGCAGGAACGGATCCAGTTATAAACTTCTTATCCCTGATTATAGATTTAGATCTGTTTGCATCCTAAAGACCCCTTTGACTCTCAACCAGAGTATAAGGCTGCTTCCTAGGGAAACGGTTGGCCAAGAATTAGATTGTAGGTGGAATTTTCTTGTCCCGACTGCCGATTCCGAAATAACCACAAAGTGGCTAAATATTAATTTTAAATGCTTATCCAATAGCTCAGGCTTATTATTAACTAGCTCTTACAATTTAACCCATTTGTATTAATCTATGTGCTGCCCCAAGGCTTGTGGCTTTTATCTCTTCTCACTACGGCTTCCCCATTTTTTTTCTCTCTGCCTTTGCAGGCAACTCTCTCACTCTGCCTTTCTCCATCTCAGTGTTCTTAGTTCGATTGTTCCACTGAATTTTATCCTGCTGTGCTGTAGGCCAATAAACTTTTCAATTAAGCAATGAGAATAATATATTTTCACAATGTACAGAAGGATTATTCCACAGCATTATATATGTGGCTTAAGATTTGTATGTTCACTTCTTCCCCAAACCTGTGTTCTGATTTGTAGTAAGAGAGCAGAGGGCTGTGTCCCGCTGCCTGCCTTTCTTAGCCCTCAAAATAACCACAAGGAAATTTTATTGATTTAAATTACTGTCTGGCCATTAGCTTTAGCCTCTTATTGGCTAACTCTCACATTTGATTAACCCATTTCTAATAATCTGTGTATCACCACGTGACTGTGGCTTACCGGGAGAGATTCAGCATGTCTGACCTGGCTGCTGGCTCCATGGCAGCTCTCTCCACGTGCCTTCTTCCTCCCAGAATTTTGTTCTGTCTACCCAACCCACCTAAGGGCTGCCCTATCAAAANAATACAAATACAGAAGGACCTCCCACACCACTGATTTCTGTCTGGGAATGTAAATGCTGGCTACGTCTTATTTCCCTTGACCTGTGTCTACACTTATGGTTGCTCATCTTTTGTATTGAACTAAAGCCAGACTCCCTTTCTGTATCTTTGAGACTCTCCTTTTGCTGTCAACTCTACTTCAGATCTTTTGCCTTTTGTTTTTAAAATGGAATTATGCTTTATGAAATTTAGTCAAAAGCTATGTCACATAATTTTGTTGCATCGCTCTGAGAGGCTCTGTGGAGACAAAGGACTTGGCTCATGTTGGTCATTTTGAGCCATTATATCTCAGTTGAACAACAACTGGAGGAACTTAGTGAACATGAATCAGTTAGTTTCAGAAGAGCTTTCCTTGACAGAAAAATATGCCTCATATTTAAAAAGCCATCTTTCATTGTTGACCTCACTTTATTTTATTTATAACATGGAGTTAACCATGCCTACCCCAGTATATGCAATAGCTTCCGTGTGTGAGAGAGATGAGGGAGAGGATGGAGAGAGAGAAAAACGATATAAAACCAGAGAAAAGTAGAAATACTTTGAGAATTTGAGTCCTCCATATGTACTATGTATTCTCAGCAATGAATCAAACAAAGTTTCACACTTCATGCTACCAGACAAGGACAGATGTGCACTTGGGTTTTGCTTTTATTTTGAGATTGAATACAGTATTATAAATATACTACATATAGAATTTTTTAAATGTCAGAGTCTCAGATAATTCATTAATTTTAAGGGATATTTAATTATTTTTTTGGTATCTGAGAATGAAAAGATTAAGAAATCATAGCCTCAAGCCCCCAGGAATTGAGAGTCAACTTGTCATGAAAGAATGGCAAAAGGCAAAGTGTAACTCTGACAGAAACTCATTATGTGTGAGAATTTGTATGTCCTTGGTAAAGGAAAAGCATTATTAGCAAAACTATGCCCAACAACTGTAAAATGCTGATTTTTTTAATTCAAATAGTTACAAGAAGAAACAGAATATTTGTGTTTTCCTGGATTTTTATGTGTGTGTTCAAACATCTGCTAGAGAACAAAGTGATTTTCATCAGCTTTTGCTTCAAAGGGGATTTTCTATAAAACAAGTATTTCCATAAATGTACTAAAACTGTATAGAATTTGCCTTGATAGCATAAAACTGAATTAGATGCATATGCCAGCTTTCAGCCTCCCTTCCAATTCCAGGCCCCACTGATTTTTCGTGTTAATTCTTCAACCTAAGGGTTAGGTTGAGGCTTGGTACAGTTTGAATTGCAATGAGAGGTTTCTAGAAGCTATGTGGTAGTTAGTGGTATTGAATATTGTTTTCATTAGAATAGTCCACTTGTGTCTTCTAATCTATGTTTAAGGATGTGGAATCAGACTGAGGTATAAGAAAAACTTCAAAATAATTCATTAAAAGCACACAAAATAGGAAAAGTTTCCATTATGTTCAAGCACAGAAATTGTTAGATCTACGCAGAAGGAAAGAGTGTGATTTTTCAGAAGACAATTAACAACAAAAATAGAAAATATTTTAAATGACTTTAAATACTGTCTATGCTACCTGTCACTAGAACAATGAAAATAATAGCTTATTGTACTTTGCTTTTATTTTGATGTCTCTCCACTTTGTTATTTTTTATTTCTGATAATGGGGGTGGGGAACTTGTTGGTTTTTCAGAACCCTCACAATTTTAAACTGACTGCTGAGAAACTTTCTTAAGGGAGAGCATTTCCCTGCATCTCATGTATCCGGCTCCCTGGCCTCTGAGAGTTTGTTAGTCAGCACCAACAGAAAGCAAAATATATGATTTGTCCTATCACAAAGTTTATATTACAATTTTAAAAATTATGCATTGTATTTAGTGTTTTATCAAAAAATATATAAATATATATGTATTTATATATGTATATACATGCATATGCATATACATACACACATGTGTTTGTGTGTATATATATTATATTATATTATATTAATTTTCAGGCATTACAACAGAAGATTCTAGCTGAATGTGGTGCCATAGTAGTCCTAGTTACTTGGGAAGCTGAGTGAGGAGGATGACAACAAGACCATCCTGGATAAGTAAATAACCCTGTAATGAAATGAAAAAGTAAAGCCCGATGTGATGGTGCATGCCTTTATTCCCAGCACTTAGTGGGCTGAGACAGTCAGAACTCTGTGAATTCAAGGCCATTCTGGTCTACAAAGCAAGTTCCAAGACTGTGAGAGACACACAGAGAAACTCTGAGAAAACAAAACAAAACAAACAAAGAAAAAAATAAAATAACTATTGGTATATAACTCAACAGTAGCATGGGAGCTAGTATGTACAAAGTCATGGATTCAATCTCCCTCCCTCTCTCTCTCCCTCTTCCCTCCTTCTCTCTTGCTCTCTTTCTTTCATACACACACACACACACACACACACACACACACAAACACCCTTTGAGAAAAGGGAGAAGACAAAGTAAAAGAAGAAACACGTTTAAGCTATAAGCAAAATGAAGAGAGGGTAGGTATTATTTAGCCAAGACTTCTAGACAGCCGTGAGTAAGAAAAAAACTTTGCCTTTTTATAAAAACTGATTAATAAGGTAGTTGGGAATGTGATGGGAAGATCTTGTGAGCCGTGGCAATATTATTGCATTTTCATCTAGGTCCAAAACAGTCTGTTAAAAGTTTTTTTTAAAAAAAGAAGGAACTAACTTGATTTTCATCTTAAGGAGGGTTCATTTTATATATGGTTGAAGTAAGGAAAAATGTAATCAGGAGTCTGACTAATAGCCAACTCACAGGAGAAGTCCTGATACTAGAAATGCTTGTGATTTGCCTCCACGTGTTGGCAGCAGCGCTAGAAAAAACAGCTGGATTTGAAATTGGTCCAGAATTAGAATAGTATTTAGGGATGAATGACTTGAATACTTATTGACATCCAGTTTTCAGCATGATGGCCCTGGTGGATCAAGCAGTGTACTTTGGACTAGAGAAATCACAGAAATAATGAATCCAGGGTATATTCTGGGTAAAGTCTGGAGCATGGGCAAAACCAAGCTCTCCTTTGTTCCTGAGATGTATGAGAGGAGTGGTCAGGCACTATGGTAGAAACAGGTCTAAAGCTTCCAAAAGATTTCTGACCCAGAGCTACAGTGAAGAGTTATTGAGTCCAGAAATGGCTGGGAAGTAGATGACATTATTGGGAGGGAAGAAAGAATGAAATATGGAAGAGTTCCTGAGAAACTAACAGTTACTCATAAAAACAAACTAGAAATGTGAAGGAAATGAATATGTCTCTTTTTCACTCACCTAGGTGTTTTAAGCCAGGGTAAACAGAAGGCATAGTAGAATTTTTATATGTTCTTTCATCAGTAGAAATAAGAATAGAGAAGTAGACTTCAAAAAAACACAGAAACAATACTTCCCCTGAGGCTGCTGTGTTCATAAAAACATTCATGAATCCCTTATTTTGCAGGCTTTAAATACAAGCATGCACTCCTGGTACAGCAAGTCGTATAGAAATTTTTCATGTTTTAGTTTTTATTGTAGGATTATCAACAGCAGACATAGCATAAAGTTTTCTATTGGTTTGCTGCATTGCAATCACTTTTCCTGTGCTATTGCCCATTAAAGCCTTTTGACCTCAACTTTATTGTCTTAAAGACCAGCCAAGGAGACATCAGTTTGTAGGGTTGATTTTGAAGTAGGCAGACAAGAACAGGCACCAAACATATGTTCTGCTAGTACTCATGAAGTGACATTGGATGGAGTCTTGAATATATATTTGGGTACCCTCATGCTAGAACATTCTAAGTAAAAGGCTTATCAAAGATGGTGATTTTTTTTAACACGCTTAATTTGAAAACCATCTGGATTCTTATTCAGGATTCTCCTAAAGGAAGAACATACTCCAACAAATAAAACAGTGGGTAGATTCTAGTTTTGCCAGGGTGGCAGGTATGACTGGAAATGTAAGCTGGATAGCGTTGGCAAGTCCTTGGTAAAGGACAGGAGCAGAGTGTGGTAGGCACCTGTTTCTAGGGCAGTTAAGTTTGAGATTAAAATATGTTCAATCTAATCACTAGATATCTTGCTAAGTTTGATCTATTTTAGCTTCAAAAGTTTGTTATAGTAAATACTTTGCCAAGCACAGCATAGTTAGAATTGATTTCATAAACCATGTTCAGAAATTTGGAGAGAATGAAGTACAAATATCACCATCTGAATGCACTGTTATAAACTATTATGATTTTCTGTGTACATCATTGTTTCTCCAAGGTATTTGGGTTATAAGGACAGTTATTTTCTCAGGTATGTCTTAATTTTAGGCCCTAGCAAATGATACAGTAATTAGTGTTTAATCTTGCTTTAAATAGGATTTAAGAATATAGTAACAGTCTTCTAGGCTAGACCAAGTGGCTGAGAAGCCATTTGTCTTCCTAATCCCTACCTTAGTGGGTATCTGTTATGCAGAATCAATGTCTCTGAGCTGATCTTGCATACAACCAAGGGCCATTCCTATGATCATATCTGGTTCTTTTTTTTGTAATTAAAAAAAAACTAAAATTTTCATCTTCTTCTATGAAAAAAAACACAAGAGTAAGTGATCTTTAAAAATAATTCCACAGAGGAACACAAACTACTTTTTCTGTTTGTTTGTTTGTTTGTTTCTGGCAAAAAAAAAGAAAGAAAGAAAGAAAGAAAGAAAGAAAGAAAGAAGACCAAGTCACAGGCCGTTGGGAATGTTCTTTTACTTTGGAAGCTGAAAAATTTGGAAGTGCAGAACTAAGTGATGAATTATGACACGAATTTACAGGCTGTGGAAACAGAGCTGGAGTGCATTGTCTCCTTGGCTTTGTTTGCTTCTGGCCAACTGGATTGGATGTTATTTTTTCTCCCAAGTCACAAGTGCTGTATGTCTGGACTACGATTAGTTCAAATTGGGTTGATTTTTCAGTTCTATAAAACTCTTCATCTGCATTGTGGATGGAGAGCATTAAGCTACTTCCTGCGGTGCACAGCTGGAAGTCATTCTCTTCAACATTTTGTTTTGTTCCAATTTTGCTTTATACTAGTGTATTCTTACCCACCCACATAGCTAGGATTTCAACAGACAAGTGTCTCCTGTACTTCCTTGACACATCTTAGAACATTTGCAATTGGCATGGACTCTTTTGTCTTTTAAATAGCGAATCACTTGCAAACAGCTCTGTTTACACGCATGAATATGTTTTAAAATGCTCTACAGACCTAGAAACTGAAATGGAAAATTAGAAACATTCAAAGAGCTCCACTCCATACACATTTTTTTTTCTCTTGAGAGGTGATAGGTCCATGGCAAGAACTCCGGAGAAATACCATGTACCCCGACCTAGATGATAAGAAAAGAGGAAATGGCAAGGAGGAAGGCAGAGATCTGCCATGTATTATAAATAATACATGACTGAAATCCTTCATTAAAATGAGTAGATTGAAAACAGTTGTTGCAGTGACTCAACAATTTTTTTTCTCATCAAGCCAACAAATATCATTGGATATTAGTTTTATCTATTAATGTGGGTATTTGATGTAGGATATGAAATGTGACAAGAAATATTTTTTGAGAAATTAAGTACATATATGCATATAAACATAAACCTAAACAAACATCTGTATATATATTTGCATGTATATATATCCATATAGGTACCTTTGACTGTTAACTAAGAAGTACAATATTGTGCTAGGCATAAGTAACTAAGACAACTACTCCATAATATTTAGCTATCTTAGTATTAAGCTGGTATTTAGCTGATAAAAAAGGAAAGGCATATCTGGAAATATTAACTCCACATAGCATTATATTTCCTTTAGCATATGCACTAAATAAATTGGATCCTTTAAAATAATATTTTAAAATAATAGTCTATCAAAATTGCACAAAGGTAATGCAAGTAGAAAGTTCATACAAAGGTAATCCAAATAGAAAGTTCAATGGCTAAAAGGTAGCCAAACAAATATTTAAAATCCAGTCATTAAGTGACCTTGTGGCTATGTATGATCATGCTCACTGTGTTTTTGTTGTGTCTTTTTAGAAATAGTTGTGATTAGAGGTCATTCAGATCATCACGTTGGAGTCTGATTACAAATGCTCAGAATACCAAAATTCCAGCTGTTACGCTGTAGGTGAAAGGCAATTCCCAGAGGTTTTATTTCTGTATAAGTGCATAAGTGAAGGAACTGTGCATAGCTATTTGTTCATTTGGGCATTTGTGATAGAATAGAAAGAGTAAAACTAGAGCAGGGACTGAGGAAACCAAGACATGATAAAAGTTTACTTAGTTTTCAGCTGCTGTGATTTTTTCCCTTCAATTTTCTTTCATTTGGCTAAAATAACAAAATAATTCCATATTTTTAGCATCCCAAGGTGCCAATAAGTTTATTGGCTTTGTGGGTAAGAGTCCTTCACTGATGAATTATATTGGTACAAAACTTTATTCTCATTCAATACATTGCACTCTCAGTGGTATTATGTGTTAGCTGGTGATATTTATATACCTAACCATGTTATAGGCTAGATATCCACTGCGCAGGATTAAAACATTGAGGACTATAATAAAATGTACTATACCACACCAGGAAGGGAGCAAATTCAGTGGAGCAAAGCCAGGATGCATGTTTAGCGATTAAGGAATATTTGAGCTAGGTCATGAGAGTTGAGTATATTGTGCAGATTATGTAGACAGGATAAAATTCTATCACTCCAAGGGAATTTTAAAATTCTTGCTTTATTTGTAAAATGACATCATCTGCCAACGTGAATATAGGAAAGAATACACTCTTGTATTAATATGTAGCTGACCATGAAATCTGGCTACAGCAGGCAACTCACAGATGCCTTAAAACAATAACGTGACAGGATTTTTTAGAGAGATTATTTCAATGACACTGTCAAAAATCAAGGGGATCAAAATTAGACAGAAAGACTAGTTAGGCATCGTTAAATTAAAATCTCTACTGAGTTAATCTAGAGACACAATTTATGAACTGAAAGTAGAAACCTTACAATGATGAAGTTGGACACACACATTTGCAACATACTTTTTAAAATTCCTGATTGCAGCAGATCACAATTCACACTGGCTGATAATTACCCATGTAAAGAGAATGGTAGACATTTGAGATAAAAATGACTAAATCAGGCACACTTTAGGGGTCATCTTTATGAAGTCACTCCACGTTGGAGAAGAGTTTTGGGAAGAGTAGGATTATTTGAATCTTGTAAAAGGAGTGGCTGGGAGATATGGGATGAACTGGCTTGCAAGTCTCTTTGTGGATTCTGTGGACATACTGTGGGCCTACTGGGAGATCAGAAGAAATATATCTGTCATAGGAAGGCAAGGATTCAGATCATAGTCAGAAACACTTTCTTAGAATGAAGCTGTTTGGAAAGGTACAATAAGACCTGCCTGTGAAGCTAGCAGAGATGTGGGCCCATGACTGAATACAGACAGGAAGGAGAAGAGCAGGGCAATTTCCACATGACTCGGCACTGAAGGAGCAGGTGAGGGTGATGCTCCTTTAGCATGAACAGGGATGAGACAGGGCCGGGATTTGGAAAGAAAATTAACCTGCATGTTTAAGAGATTGCTCAGTCAGTAAAAAGCTAGTTGTTCAAATAACTGCACCTGAATTTAGATCCCCAGCATCGACATCCAGCTAGGCATAGATGATGTGCCTGGAATCCAAGTTCTGGGAGGAGGGAAAGACAGAAATGTCCCTGGAGTCCTCTAGACAGTCTGTATGACAAAGTCAGTGAGCATCAGGTTCAGTGAGAGATCCTGTCTCTCACAGGCTGCATAGGAAGATGCTGGATATTGACCTCATGCACACAAACATGTGTACACATACATGAACAAAGGCACCAGTATGCAAAACACTCTACACACACACACACATACACACACCTTATTTTTCATTATAACACTGTTTGAAGTTATCATATAGTAGAATTTAATTTTGAACTAGGCTTCATTGATCTGATTCCTTTTTGCTACCAGACAAGAGGCTTTTATCATTTAGAAAAGCATTGTCTAAACCCTAGGAACCAGTTCCTACAGTGCCACACCACTCACATTAAAACATACACACTCATACATACACATAGTACCACACACACATACATACACACACTCACACACATACAATCACAGTACCACAAACACGCTCACAGTACCACATGCACAGTACCACACTACTCACAGTTATTCTCTCTCACACACAGTAACATACACATACACACACACACAATCACAGTACCACACACACGCTCACAGTACCACACACACAGACAACACAGTACCACACTACTCACAGTAACTCTCTCTCACACTCTGTCTCTCTCTCTCTCTCTCTCTCTCTCTCTCACACACACACACACACACA
>LOEQ01004951.1:0-20311 GCA_001685075.1 Bramus lutescens | reverse complement strand
CAGTAGAATCAAAATTCAGTGCCATTGTCCTTGGCTTCTCAGTCAGCCCTCATTTTATTTGTTTTTTTGCCTAATCTCTGTTTCTATTTCTTGCTCTTATACCCAAATTTTTTATTATTTGCAATTGGCTTAAACTTTTCAGATAATTGTATGATGTATTTATCATTTCAATTTTGATAAAAAGATTCATGAATTTCTTGTAATTGAAAACCTTTTATATGCATGTATATTACTTAATATAGTTTAAAGACAGCTTTGAACCTTGTTTGCTTATTTCCATGTTTGTTTGATCTCAGTAATGACTTCTATTAAGGCCCCTTTTCTTAAATTTGAGTTAAATTTTTATTATTTCTTTACCTAGGGTTGGTTGTCAATGCACATTGGATTTTGGAAAACATTCATTGTTGAAACTCTGGATTGTGCTATGTTCTTGTGAAGAATGCTCTCCCATCACGTCTATTGGCAGTTGCTAACTAAGTGTATTCACACTTCAAACTCAAATCTATAACCTTCCTAGGCCTGCTAGAGTAGAGCTCTTGTTGTCTAACCTCTGGGCAGATATTGAAAACATGTTTGGAGTAACTCTTATGTGACCCTGTCCTAGCATGTCCCTCATCTCTTGAGAGCTGTGTGGCTCCTCAGTTTTGCTCTTTGATTTTTCCAGGGGATGAACCTTGGATATTGGGAAATGATCCTATGCCATTTCCTTCTTGAGTGCACACACTCTTCCTATCTTTTATATTCACAGTTCCTCTGATTCGACAGCAGCTCCCACGTCAACAGACCATATGGTATAGAGAGAATTCACAGCTTCTATCTATGAAAGCTTTAGTCTAATCGCAACTAACTCTTATCTTTGAAAGAAGCTTAAGTAGGCTTTAAAATGTATGCCCCATTGAAAGACAGCCCTGACTGTGCAGAACATGAAAACCATACCAACATGTATGGAGATGCCACATCATGAACAAGCAAACAATTTAAGCACACCCAACAAAATCAGTCAAGTTGCAGTGAGTTTTCTAAATATTTGCCATAAAGGAGCCTTTTTTGTTCCCTTTTTTAGATCTAGACTTTTTCCAAGTTGTTTGTTTACCAAATATATACATTAGAAAACTAAATATATTATTTTAATTAGTATTTATATTATAATTTCTCATACATATAATAGATAAAGAACAATGCTCATTTGGTTTACTTTAGACTTTAATTTTTATAACTGTAAAACCAACTAAATGTATTTAGAGTCTATTCAGAAAACCATCAGTCATGGTTGTATGGTAATAAGCACTGGGTTTTTTGTCATTAAAATTAAAGGATCTCAAATTGAATTGAGAAACTACAAGTCAATATTCTTAAAATGTTCATCAGTTTTTTGTAGTTCATTTACACTCCTAATGGTTACTTAATCTTAGCAGGTGGCCTATATCAAGTATGACAATAGATATCACCTCTATGCTTTTGAGAGGGGAATGAATGGGAATGGCCTAATAAGTTGAGTATACAATGAAAATGCATTGTAATCCAAAATATGTCATGCCAAATATTCAATAAAAGTTCAAATATCGACCTAGTCTTTGAATTGTTCGTTAACAACTAATTGAGGACCTTCTAAGACCAATATACTTCACTGATTTTTTAAAAAACAAACAGCAAAATAGTAATAAAATTTGGTAAAGTCGCTGCTCCTTGACCTTGAAGCAAGACAATTATACTGTGAAGAGGTTAGTTTTGAGGATACGATCAATACATATAGTAGAAACAAATCAATAGAACAAAATGAAAGATGCTAAATATAAATTGCATTAATACCTTAGTATGTTGTGTAAAACCCTCTGAAGCAATAGTGGAGTGGGAACTAAGCTCTTTATTTTGTGAAGCAGATACATTGATAAGATTTTCATAGGATCAGGGTCTAACTCTCTATCGAGCTTCCTTAGCTTTTCAGAGCTAGGTTCGCATTACATTTTCAGTTTTAACTGTGTGTCACTTATCTTCTTTGAACTGTACTGTTTTTAAAACTGCAGTTGCCCAGTAGGACGGTTGGGAATTAAGCACCATAAAGAACATAGCATGATTTCTTTATCAAAGTCACTTGGACATCTATAATCCTTTAATGGCTGTATCTTTCTCACTCATTTATCCATTTACTCCTGTAGAAAAAAATGGCGTGGATTCCAATTCTTTATATTATAAACATAGAATATGCACTAAATAGTGTGATCCTGCATTTCCCTTTCTGATCCTTCTTTTATGATTGCTTTGATTTTTCTCAAATTAAGTCGTATAGGACTGTATTACTTCAGAGTACAAAGCATTTGCCAATATTATTAAGACAAAACCCATGGTCATAGGAAATTCAGGACTAGTTATCAGTTAAAGAGGAAAGAAAAATGACAGAACCAAATCCACAGTATCCTGGGTAAGTTTTAGACTTGTCTACATCAGGCCAAAGATAGCTTTTGTATACATAAACTAGTTTTCCTGGAAGACATTAGACAGAGCTTACCTACCTAGCCTCAGAAAGAAAGAAGGATATAACTCTCGCTCAATCAGAAAACTAAGCTTATGTTTTTCTTCTTATACTATCTTCTCATACTTTAAATATTTGAAGAAGGGGGCATAAGGAAAATAAATAAGGCTCTGCCTTTGATGTGGGCCCAGATGTAGAAAACTATTTTCCCTCACTGGACTGGTACGGAGGCACAAGGAATAACCAGACACAGCTTACACCACCATCTCGGAAGGGCATCGGGCATCTCAGGCTTCTCTCCATCCTGAAGATCTACCTGCGTTTATTATATCAAATATCTCTTCATAGCCCCCCCCCCGCGGTGGATGGATACCTCATTAATATTCTCTTTCCGGGGAACGCCCCGGGCTAGGGCAGCACCTAGTCCTCAGCTTCAGCAAAGGCCTCTCCCCAGGCAATCTACATTTATAACAAAAGAGAAAGGAGTAGTACATCCTGGCTATTGTTGAGGGCTGTGACAGGCTGTCTGCAGGTCTACCTGACCACCTCAGGTGGGTCTATGGTTACAGAGCCTGGCTGCCACACCATATAGAAATATGGGCCTACAATGAACCATTATGGTAATTTATGTGTAGCACAGGTATCCATATCACATACTTATCCAATTGTTTTTTCCTATGCGCTATGACAAAGGTAGGCTCAGATATTTTGACAGTTTCAGAGTGACTCTTTAGACTGTCAACAGAGTCCAGATCAGGCACCATTTCCTCAGACTGGTACTCTTGCTCATTCCTTCCTTGTACTCTTCTCACAAAATAAGCTTCAGTTTCTCCCAAGAGCTCATTTAAGGCCCTGCCTTATCAAACTCATCTTAGTATTTCTCCGCTTTTTGGATGTATGGCTTAGTACCTGCTTAAAATACCTTTGATGAAGAAATAATTGTACAGAAGCATAAAATGGTACAGAATGACAGAGGAGAAAGACATCTAGATAGATGAACCTCATTTATTTCATCATATATAATTTACTAAACTAGAGAATAAAATGTCTAAGATAAAGAAGTCATTCTCTGGAGACTAATTATTTAAAATTTGCAATTTCATAACTTCAGAAAGTGATGAGACTATTTCCAATAACATTGATTTCATATGCAGAAAAGACTAAATCAAAAATATAATGCATGCCTGTTGTGGAAGTTCTTTACATTCTACAAGCCGCTCCTTTCTTCGTGAAGTAAATATGATACGTTTCTGACTGGCTAGTATTTCTCTGAACAGTGATCATATGAGCTGACCACATCACAAGCATAGATTGCTTTATTGTGTGAGGGTCAGAGGATGCAGAGGTGAGCAATGTCAATAGAAAGAACAGTTGAGCTAGGAAATGGGATTAAGTAACAGAAGTAAATGTTAGAAAGTGCTAGAAAATGAAGGAAAGTTGTAAACTTCAAATATTTGCTACCTGAAAACAAGCTTAGACAAGAATATTAAGGAGGAAGTTTTGCTTGAGGAGGGGAGCCAGGAGCATTTAGAGATTAGAGAGTGTGAAAACAGAAGGAATGAGGATATTGCTAACATATAGTAATTTGGGAGTGATGTATGAGAGCTGAGATATCACTTGGGTTCATTTATTCACTTCCAAAGTTTTGAGACTAATTACAATATTTAAAATATTTTTGTGTTTTTACTATTCTTCTGGTCAAAAAGAAAATTTAATAATCAAACACAAACAGATATGAGTCCAATCAATTATTTTAAAATACTCTTTCTTGTTTTCCTTTTTAAAAAAATTCTTTCAGTGCAATTCCAAGGTCAACTAAAGTTACAAGTGAATAAAAACCATATGTTTCACATCAGACTATGGCAGTGTTAAGAGGCTAGACTTTGGGGTCAGATGCCTTGGTTGTAAAGCACAACCCTGCTGCTTGCCATCTGTCTCCCAGGCAAGTTGCTTAGCAGCTTGATAAAGTAGAGGTGAAGCAGCATGCGGATCACATGGCTGTTTTGTGGCACAAATGAGTCCATGAAAATTAAAAGCACTAGAGAGATGGCAGACATTGACAGAATAGTGTCTGGCATGTTGTGAATATGCGTGAACAGAGACGTTTGCTATTGCCATAGGCATCTGGTGCAGACTGCTATTTATGAGCTAATATGTATGCCGTCTTTCCATCTTGCAGATAGGTTGAGTTACAACTATGTCTTCACCACGTGTTAATACTTGAAGTTAAAGCAGAGTCATGAGCTTAATGAGTCCAATGGTCTCAGCAAAACACCATGCATTGAATATAGCTAGGAAGAATTTTCTGTCTGAAGTTGAAATGATAGAGACATACCTGGTTCAGATACAGAGCTGAGACAACCTGAGAGACTAGAACGTTCCCTGCACAAAGCAATTCTACTTATTTGTCATCTCAAATATGTCTTTACCATGAGGTTTCAGTTGAAGAAGTGCTTTTGATGATTAACTTTATGGCACTGCCATTGAAAGGAGGTTAATAGAATGCAAATTGTAAATATATGTGTATCAGATCTGTCATCACCTAAGAGGAAGTATAAAACCCCCACTGGGTTCTGAGCTGAAACAAGAGGCTTCTTCAACTTTACACTGAGATAGACCTATTTAAGTCAAATCCTTCCATTAGACACAAAGAAGGAATTTCTGGCCTATGATCATTGACTACTATGTCTATGATAAAGTTTTGGTAGCACAGAAACAAGCAACAAATAGTTATCTAAGATCTCTTAGCACTCTTTTTTTTCTCTAGTCTGTATATGTACATGTCATAGCAGCAATTTACACTAAGTGATAATTGGAGTATAAAAGGAGTTTGTTGAGACTCCCTTGGGAAGCCTTAGCCTCCCTGAAGACAGGATAAAGAATGGGGTGGATGAAAGGTGGGGGAAGCAGAAGGAGGGGAGGGAGAGGGAACTGGGATTGGTATGTAAAAATAGAAAGGATTATTTAAAAAAAAAACAAAAAACAAATTAAAAAATCTTTTTAAAAAGGACCATGAAAAACATAGGTATGTAGTTGTACAGAAACTACATATGATTAGAGCTTAATACTGGGTATTAAATAGCTGAGATGGAATACAGTAGATTCAGATTGAAATATACCATCATATCAAATACGTGAAGTCTATTTTTAAATGTGTACTTGAGACATGACTATTTAATCAAATTTTAAAATAAATAAAAGAAATTCTTTTAATAATGTACTTTTGATATAGTACATTGACTTAAGTCAGGTGTTTAGTCACTATTTTATTTTTGATTGATTTAATTTCTTGAAAAAATAACTTAGTTGCACTTTAAGCAAAGCAAAGAATTGTAACATGCCTTTATTTGTTGCTCCTTTTAGGTTTATTTCCTGCTGTCCTGAATCTTGCTTCTAATGCACTCATCACAACCAATGCAACATGTGGGGAGAAAGGGCCTGAAATGTACTGTAAGTTGGTGGAGCATGTCCCTGGGCAGCCTGTGAGGAATCCTCAGTGTCGAATCTGCAATCAAAACAGCAGCCACCCACACCGTATGTATTATCTGTTTGTGTTACACGTATTATACATTTGTATGGCAGTGGATGGAATAGATGATAAAAAGACAGGGAGGCAACACTGTATTAAGGTCAAAGGACTTGCAAGCCTAAGATTTCCAGAATTTTCCTTTTTGTTGAGCTTTTTATGTGGTCTGTTGTATGATGCTGCTTGTTTGTTCCTGGCTGCTCAGCCCCAAAATAGTCACACAGAAACTACATTATTTGCAATACTGTTTGGCCAAGAGCTTAAGCTTATTTCTGACTAACCCTTATCTTAAATTATCCCATCTCCATAAATCTGTGTATTTTCACGAGGCTGTGGCTTACCAGGTAAAGTTTTGGCATCTGACTCTGACAGGGCTACATGGTTTCTCCCTGACTCTGCCTTCTTTCTCCCAGTACTCAATTTGGTTTTCCCCACCTAGTTTCGTTCTGTGCTGCCATAGGCTCAAAGAGTTTATTTATTCATTAACCAATAATAGGAACAGAAGGATCTCCCACATCATTTCCCCATTTCTATTTAAATAAAAAGGAAGGTTCTAACTTAACATAGTAAAATTACATATAACAAAATATCAAACAAGAATTGGAGTTACAATAATTATGTCTACTTTATCTTTATCATAACCAAGGAAAACTATAACTATATATTCTTCAACACCATCAAAGACTCCAGAAGAATATAATATTACCAAAGTGAACAGAAAGTGCATTGTTAACAACTTCCAAAACTCTAAAATTGACAGAGACATTTTGTTGCCTGGACAGTCACCCAAAGTTATTCTGTAACATTAGGGCATCCAGTCTTTAGCCCACAGGCCCATAGTATCTGACAGACTTTTCCATGAAGCAGGAAATTTCAAAGATAGTTCCACCTGTATTGGCAGTTTGTCAGTGACTTTCTTCTGTGTCCTGGAGAATGTCTGTCAGACTCTTTCATGAAGCAGGAATACCAAAGGACTGTCTCATCTTCTTTAGACAACTTTAGCAGTCATTTTTTCTTTGGGTCTTGCATGTCCAGTTCATACAGCATAACATCAAGCAGGACAGGCAAGAGCAGTTTCTTGCCCAAATGACTAGCAAACTTCACAAATTTGTCTCTTTGATGCCCATCATCCTCTTGAAATAATTGGTGCTGCCAGGAGCAAATGTGTTTCATTGTCATGAAGAGTCCCAAGTTTTTAAAACATTTTAAATGCCATATTCTGTAGTCTTTGAAAGGTTTGAAGGATGTCTATTCATCTGGAAAACATCTCTGGATATCTAGAAAACCTAACTGACTGTAAGATTGACTATTATAGATGATTATCTATTAACCTATATTTCTTAATTATGTTACATTTTTAAATGATCTAGACAAATGCAATGCTTTAATCAAGATCAGAAATATGTATACACAGTATAATAAAATTGACCTTAATTTGTATCGATAGACCAATATCCATACCAATGCAAATCTCTATAGCATATCACCCTTTAAATGTAAACAAAAATTTATGACAGTGTTTTGAAATATGGGCATAGTTCTCTCCAAACTGCTTCTTGCTTTTTGTTGGGTAAAGTATTTTGGGAGGTGCTCAGAGTGACCTTTTGGGGGTCTTGGTTCACCAAACCACATTAGTCTGGAAGGATTCCATATGCTCTTATCCTCTGTGGAAACAAAAGAAAAACCTCTTTTCCAAAGCAAAATATTCTTAGACTCAAATTTTGAAGTCAAGAAACTTTTAAAACATATGTTTGTTTAGTGTAGCAGTCCCCAGTATCAAATGTCTCTCTGCAGTCAAAAAATTCAAAGAAAAATCATAATATAATAATCCAGATATTCTGTGTATATTCTATCTTTATGTGGCTTGTTTTTCTTTACTCCTTTCATCTATGGCTGTCTGTACTCTATCTCTTTAAAGACTTTACGTTTTTAAACAATTTACTTCTTTTTATAACTGTCTATATTCTTTTTCTTCTCTCTCCCAAGACTATGTACATTTACACAACACTGTGACCCATTTAGAGGTTTTTTCCATCTGAATTTGTCTTTATTGTGTATCTGTAATTCTTTCCTGACCAGGAAGGCTTCTTAAAATGCTAAGCGCTTCTTAAAAACCTAAGTGGCAGCATTGCTAGGACAAATACAGCCCTGCCTGCTTGCTTTGTCCAGTCCAACAAGGTAGAAGTTCATTTACTGTTTCTAGACTGCTCGGTGAGAGCCACACTCATCACCTCAACTCTGGTAACCAGTTGGTTCATGTTGCCACCAAGTAACTTGCAGCACACTGCCAATAAACGCCCTTTAAATGCTCAGCCTCCTGAAAGAGCCAGAGTTTGAGTTGGCAGCAAGGCTCTGGAAGCCACTGTTTCAAAACTGTGTGGATTTTATTTTATGTTACCACTGAATCAGGAAGACCTCCCTTAAAGGAGCTGTGGCATGCCACCAGCAAAATTCTGGCCTCCAAGTAGCTGTGCTTAACTTTGTTCTTTTGCATCTAAAGTTACTTTTTATGCTTTCTCAGATATTATGTGGATTTAATTGGCACATGTTGGGCGTCAATTTGTTGTAGAATTTTTATGTCATACCAGGTCCCATAAAAGAAATCCAACACTAGTTCATAATTGAGTACAAAAAAGGGTTATTTATTTAGGGGTAGACTAACAGATCACAATTTTCTGCTTGAACAGGGAACAGCAACCAAATCTAGCAGCCAGGAGAGAGAGAGAGAGAGAGAGAGAGAGAGAGAGAGAGAGAGAGAGAAAACATTCGTTTGACATCAGCATTTATAGTATAAGAGGACACACCCAAGTGGGTGGATAATTTATGGCTACTGGCTGAAAGATTTCCTATAGCAGTGGTCCCTCTTAGTCCCTATTAGTCATTCTATAAACATTTTTTAGCATCAGTGTCCCATCCGTATACCAAGTTCAATAATAAAGAAGAATTCACTAGTTGAAATCTGTATCAGTAGCTAAGATAAAAAAAAATATGACTGACTCCAAAATATAGGGATGTGGTGATTTACATGGCATTTGACTATTCATTGGTTTCTTATTTTCTAGGTACTGATCTTGAGATCCAAGGTGAATAAAGTATGGCCCTGTCTTCAACTAGTGAGCCAAGGGTTAATGAACACATGTCCTGAAGTGAGAGAAGAGGTCACAAATTTAGTCTCAGTATAAGAGAAACCATGATGAAGCTGGCAGCCTAGGTCAAGTATAAACTAAAGAGGTTAATAAGTGAGAAGAGGATGAGAAGAGGTCAGAATGGTTAAAAAAGTCAGAATAAGACATAGAAAAGGCTTTCCTGACAAAATCATGTCGAAGCTGGCAGCCTAGGTCAAATATGAACTGAAGAGTGATATGGGGATGGTAAGGAAAGGTGAGAAACGAAAATAATTCAGAATAAGACAGAAAAGCTTCCTTGTAAAAAGATGTACAAATAGTTAGGAAGAACTAAAATTTTCAGACAGCAGAGTCTCGATCCATGTGGAGTGTAGAAGCTGGAAATAGCTTAAATGAAGGATCCTACCAACCAATAGTGGAGTGGCTGATAAGAGGTGAATGTCAAGCTTTCTTGTTGGCCTCCGTAAACCATGTATCTATGCCATAGAATAAGAACATGTATTATAGTCAATACAGAAGCACAAAATAAAATTATGTTCTTCAATCTAGAGAAAGTATAAAGAAATCAGGAAAAGTGGATTAGGCACTAAGAACTTGCCTAGAGAACCTAAGTACAAGGAGAGAGTCATACACAGATAGAGGCTGTGAGAGGAAGAATAAGTGAATTATCAAAGTAAGTCATGCACACGTATAGAGGATATGACACAACATGGCATATTGGGGGGACTATATATAATTTCTTTAGCCTGTAAAGAATTTGTATGATAAAATGAAATTATTTGAAAATAATTTAGATATGGAGACTGACTTACAGATATGCTTTAGAAAACAATATGTCTGTATCTATATTGGTTGCCTAGAAAAGAGATTAGTAGAGTAAATAATGGTAATTGAGATAATGTTGAAAATATAATTTCATAATCAGACAATTTTCTCATTTGTTCAATTTTATTCACACATTGTTTTTAAATACAGTTTTAGGTTTCCAGTTAAATAAAGAACAAAGTCTCAAGATTTCACAAATATCCACCACCTACTCAGTATATGTGTGGCCTCCTCAATAGCCTTGCAATCTTCATTGTCCCCACTGTCTAGAGTGCTAATTTGCACTGTTGAACCTATATCAACACATTATCATCCAACTGTCACAGTTTACAATGGGTCTCACTTTTAGCAATGTATAGTTTATAGGTTTGGACTAATATATAACATTATTTTGCTATATTTTGATACTAAGGAAAATACTAAGGAGAATAGATTAATTGGGCTATTCTTAATGGAAGGGAAGGAAAGAAGAGAGAGAGAAAGAGAGGGGGAGAGAGAAGAGTAGCTAAATTGCATTACATCAAATTTAAAGACTTTTAAAAATTGGATATAATATATCCATACATATGAATGCATGAACACTTATATGAAGAAAATTACTGATATTGTAAATCCTGGGTCTTTGAAAAGTTAAGGTATTTCATAGAGGGAATCCACAAAAAAACTTTCATATCTTTTTGTGACTCTGGTGTATGCATGGAATTGTGCAGTGACTGAATATAGCTTGGGTTTGGCTCCCTCTGGATTGGTATGTTAACAGCTGAGAAACAATGCCAGAACCCTGGAGAAGCTTCACTAGGTAAGGAAATTACTTTGGACAATCAAGGCTGGAGATGAAGAAAACTATTTCAAGCTGGGTAATCAGGAGAATGTGATACCAATGAAGAGAAAAGAGGTTTAATTTGTGGTGCAGATACTGAGTGGGGTAAAAAGAGAATCAACAAATGTCTGGACAGACCCTCAAGGAGAAGGCAAAAACAACAGAGAAGAAGTATAGGGTAGTATTGAAACTGAGGCAAAAGCCAGAAAGTAAATGAATTTATGGATATTGACTTGTACATTCACGGGGAATGAAGACGAGTTCTGTTGGACAGAAATCACCATCTATTCAGGGAATGGTTTCTCAGTTTTCACTAAGACATGGAAGCCTAGAATCCCAGACATGGTAGTAGGTGAATGATGGCCATAAGATGGTGGGAATGTGTAGCTGTGTGCTTGGACTAGGATACGAAAGAGGGAGAATTAGATAGATGAATGTGTTGACATCACTATGATTATGCTTACATAAAATTTATTAAATATAAAATTAATATTGATGTATATTACAGTCTAAGTATAGTAAATAGACAAATACATTTAAATATGTAAATGTGTTATACACAACAGAGGAAGATGGAAGTGAGTACTGTCCTAGAAACAGTGATAACGATGCAAGTTTGGGTGGAAAAGGATTAAGTGGAGACTCTGCTTGGAGAAATGGATGACTCATCCTTGTCAGGCAGAGTCATTGATCCATCCCATCACCTGTCTGCTTTAGGGTTCTGTTTTTGGGGTCTCTTGCATCTCAGTGGAAGAAACTTATGTTTTGATGTAGACATACAAAGTTTTTCATATCAAAGCCAAAACTAGTTCCTCAATGAAGTGTGGTGCATAGGAGGAGAGCTCCAATTTCTCTGTTTGTTCACTTGGAGTCTCTTAAACTTGTCACAGCCTGCATTTACTTTGTGTTCTTTTTAAGTGTGAGTAGCTTCATTACATTTCAAAATCAATTTTGATACTGGAAACACAGAAAGAATAAACTATGACAGGAATAAAAATTTGGCAATAAATGATGTGGATATACTTGAGCAAAAGTTGTAGTAACAAATGATAAATTTTCGCAAATTTGGGGGCCTTCCAGAATAAACCCGCAAGGTCTGCATTTAATCACCATGCAAAGAAAATGAAATGAACTTTCTGGTTGTTAGTAATTTGTTTTTCTTAATTAAAACACAAACAGTTTGAGAAGATTGTATAATGATTCCCCAGCCAGTTTTCAAATGTAGTTGGTGCTTTCTTTGATTTGTATAGTTTGTCCTTTTTGAGGATATAATGTTTCTATCTTTTTTAAATAAAGGAACTCCGTCAACAATTAATCAGTACTTGCAATTAATTATGATTATGAAGGTGGGAATTATGGCTAGTTGTTGATACATATTCTCATCGTTTTTCCTGGCTGAGTCTCATTTCAGTTTGACTTGAGGTAGCCGATATCAAAATTTTCACTAAAACAGATTTTCTTGGCAATTACCAAAAAAAAATCTGTTTAGAATCATGTCTGCCTGTGTGCTTTGCTTCCACACATGAGAACAACAGCAAAAAGAATTAGGAAGATGTGGGAATGTTTTCTATATCTATTTTTCTGTAAGGGCAATGGCAATAAGACTTCATGTATTGCTCTGGTTCCTAATGTGCTGATTTCTGTATTTGCTCAATTACCAGAGACATTTGTTGATATTTAGCTGTGCTTCTGTGGATCACTGTTTTTATAAAGTGACATTGTACCTGACTTCAACAGAATTCAACTGGTATGAATTATTAAATATATTCCTCAATTTTACTTTCGTTATTGAAATAGGATGCCTCATCCCAATGAGCTATTGGTGTGATAAGACTTGGTACAAACTAAAGTCCAAGAGCACTATAGTTGCACTGAATTTCCAGTGGCAGTGCTACATTACCATTCTGTCCTTTATTGTATGTCTAGGTTAATATGTAAATATCAGAATTTAAGTTCATGTTTTAGTTGAAGATAACATAGAAGACTAAATAGATAAAATTAACATCAAAATTTTTACTAACTGGAAATGACAAATTTAGTAAGCATCCTTTCATGTATGTGTGTATTGAATATTCACATGTTTATGTGTCCTGTTGCATGTAAAAAGGACAGAGGATAACCATGAGTGTTGGTCCTTAGGCACTCTCCATCTCTGATTTTGAAGCAGGGCCTATCATTTGCTTGGAGCTTGTCAAATAAGTTATGTTGGCTGGGCAGTGAGCTCCAAGAATTCTCCTGGAAGAAGATCCAACATAATCCAAAATGTAGCAGGGTTCTGAGATATTAAGATAATTCTTTCACTGTCCTAAGAGCACACATATGCCACACTCTGTTGCCTGGGGATAATCATGACCACAAAATATTGTGTTGCTGATATTTTTATCTTCAACTTTTATTAGGTATAATTTGTCTGTAAGATTCATAACAATGCACATTTTGAACAGGCTTATCATTTATTTCAGCACCATACAAACATGTTCCTCATAGTAGTAGCACACATGGACAGACACCTGAAGAAAGGGATTCCACCCAAATGTTTTCACTGATCAATGACAATAAGGACAATGAATACAGTGTTCCACAGTCTTTATAAAAGTAAAAAGGATAAATTTAACAAATTTTCCTTAATTTCATATTCTTACTTTATTTAAAGATAATTGTAGGTTTCTAAATGTCCATTAATTTATGAATAAATTTTGAATTCATGGTACACTGAATGATGGTACATTAGACCCAAGATTGCTATTATTTATAAAATTCTGAGGGGAGAATTCCTATATTAACTTCCCAAATGTATTACACACTTTTTTCTGATTTTACATTTCTCCTGGAAGTTGAGTATTTTAAAAAATGCTGTTGTGAGTGAATTTTTATTATCCATCTTTTAGGCATAAAATGGAATTTTAGTGATCTGTTCATAATCAGTTAAGTACTAAATAGTTTAGTCGAGTAATAGCTGGCATAAAATATGACTGCTCTTTATACCCCAAGTCTTGTGGTCTTTCCTACCATATCAGACAGAATACATGTCCCAGCTCTTGGACTCTGCTGACAAATTAAGAGGATAGGGTTGATCCTCTTATTGGCAAAATTTGTTCACTCCTTAGGGGTATTCCTTCAACTTAAAATAAGGATTGTGTTAGGGTTCTGTAGCACAACACTGAACAAATGAATATATAGAAAGGGCGGTTTCTTATGTTGGCTTGTACAACATGGTTCAGATAGGCCACTGATGGCTATTTTCACATGGAAAAAGCTAAGAACAAAGTATCTCAGTTCTAAAGACTGTGTGGTTCAAAGATCCTAGCATGGTGTTGAGGTCCTGGGGGCTTCCTGCAGAGCCACTGATCTTCAATGCATGTTGGCAACCTGAAAAATCTGGATTCTGAGATTAGCAAAGAAAAGCAGCAGAGGCAGCAACAGAGTTGATATACTTTCTAGTAAGATGTGATGGCAAAACACATAAGTTTTTCTCCTGGAACTCCTTTTGTCTGGGCTGAAACTCGAAGGTGCATCCATGGTTTTGAACAGGAATGTCAGCAGTTGTCTGTTAATTGATTCCAAATCCAGTTAGGCTGAGAACCCAATCAACTACCACACTTTAACTCTGAATATTTTCTGAGACAATTCATTTTGTTCAAGTCCCCAAGACTGGTACTGCAGTACACACTTATACCAGAATGAACAGCAAGATAACAGGGTAGCAGAGTGATGTGGGATTCCCTTCTATATCCTTTGAATACCATTGGTGAATAAAGAAACTGCCTTGACCGGTTGATAGGGCAAAACTTAGGTAGGAAGGGAAAACTAAATTCTGGGAGAAAGGAGGCAGAGTCAGAGAGAAGCCATGTAGCCCCTGCTAGAGACAGATGCTGGATAAAACTTTACCTGGTAAGCCACACAACCACAGATACACAAATTAATAGAGTTAGGTTAGTTTAGGATATGAGTTGCCCAGAAATATGCTTAAGCTATTGGTCAAACAATATTGCAAATAATATTCTTTCTGTGTGATTATTTTGTGTCTGAGCTGCCAGGTGGCCAGGAAACAAATTAATAGCCTCATCATATCAGCAGAGAATCTTACCAACACTTTGTGGACATTGCAGAGGGCAGATGTGGTAGCTTCTGCATGAGGACTGTGGGACTTAGACATCTTTAAAAGCCTTGAGAACAGAAACAGGAACACCAACAGCCTCCGCTCTTGCCATCCTCAGCCAGATGTGCTCCGTGTATATTTAGAGAAAAAGATCTAGAACTTGTGAAATATGAGAAAGGTTTCTAACACAGCCAAAAATGTAACAAGGCTGTGGTATGTGGGGATATTTCTGTTCTGAGATCTGTGCGATGAATTCAAAGGCACAAGAATCTTAGAGCTCCTGGCTCAGAAGGCGAAAGAGAGAGCTGTAGTGAAAGACAGTCATGGTTGGAGGAATGGCTCACATGTCCTTGCTCGTCTCCAGTCTCTTTGAACCCCACGAACGGTTCTTTCTGGATTGGGTTTAGGGGTGAAAGCCTATGCTTGGTTGGTATATTGGAGTTTTATGGGCCAGTCTCCTGACTTGCAAATGTTCATTAGATTCCTTTCTGGAATGGCCAAGTGAATGTTGGGTAGGGGGTTTGGGGAATCTTTCAATATAGTTCTAAATTATGGTAGGAAGGTGACAAGTTAAAGACTTGTTACAGAAGAAAATCTCATAGGCAGGAAAAGTTATTATAAAGCCACAAACATACTTAATTGTTTGCATCTCAGCAGTAAAGAATGTGTGTGAACAAGCAATGTTTAAGCATTTTTCCAACAGGAGAGTTTACTTTATCAAATGATCAGCACACTAGTTGGATTTCTGTATGATATCTTTGCATTTTGTTTTTGGAAGTATCTTTAAGGCTTTCTATTTTAGCTGGTGGTCAGCATTCACTACCTTCTGTAGCCTAGACATGTCACCATATCCTGCCATGTTGTGTAAAACTATGAAACCACAGAGATGTGTTGGAGATAAAATTGCTTTTTTTAAATGATTGTTATCTGCAGGCTTGGTCTACCTCCACACCTTTTTTTTCTTTTTTTTTTTTAAGAGACAGCTATAAACTCATAATTTGGTCTTTTCTCTCCTCCCTCTGCTTCCGACACCATAGAGAGACATCCAATCACAAATGCTATTGATGGCAAGAACACATGGTGGCAGAGTCCCAGTATCAAGAATGGAGTCGAATACCATTATGTGACAATTACTCTGGATTTACAGCAGGTAGAGTACATCTCGTCAATTTCCACTTTTTCAAATTATACCCTGCATCTGCTATTTGTTTAGTTAGCAATTTTTAGATGAAGGGATATGTTTTCTTATCACTATTATTTTTCTCAATATTGTGACAAAAGATTCTACACATTTCGTGTATAGCCATTTATTGATGTTTGGCACTTACATCTAAAACACAACTCAAATGGACCCATGTAGATGCTTTAGAAATGAATTAGAAGCCAATTGTCTCCTAAATAGTTGGAAGTAATGATAAAAATATGGATCGACAAAATTTTAAGTGAAGAAAATACAACAGTGCAGATTAAAACTTATAAAATAAACCTCTGGCTACCACGCTGCTGACAGTATATGAAGTTATAAGGCTCTTGAATAGCAAGGCTCTTGAGTAAATTGCTTCTCATTACTTAGAGTTGTGCAAGCTGTGACAGCTGATTCTCAAATTAAGCTGGGATGACTAAATGAGATACTAGGCCTTGTAATTGTATACAATTAATGTTGGAGGTCACAGTTTGTGTTGCATAAGTCCACCCGCCTCCTGTTCTTAAGTCTCTTATTTTTCTTCATGATACTACATTCAGGCCAAGTTTAATAACTAGCATTCATCCCCACTCCCAAATTATTTAGGCTCATGTATGGATTTATAATGGAATTTGAAAAGACAAATTTTTCCCCAACACATAATATGATAGTGCCGTTGACCAGAGGTGAAGAAATGTTGAACTTACTTAGACAGATTATTATTTAGCCTGTTTTTCTTTCATTTCCTTGCATCATCATAGAAAAATCTTCCACCAGCATCTCTTGTGCAATATGAGAATGTAGTGAAGATGTTTAATGACACAGACGACACAGCATGTGTCATGGTTGTCATAGGATGCCACAGTGTGAGGAAGGAACAGCTAGCAGAATAGATTGACACGAGACCCAAGAATTAAGCATCTCTTCTCTAGGATCTTGGCCTCGTTGGTGAGGGCTGCACATATTCCTGAGCTATTCATGGCTGCTTGGGGCGCGAGCAAACTAGCTGATCTCACGGTACATGCTCCTTTAACCCTCCAGGGACTCCGTGGCACCTGAGCAACTGGATAAGAGTAGGGCCTCAATGCTGCCACTGAATAATCGGTGAACCCGAGTTTATTTCCACTAGAAGAGTGGTAGTCTTTAGATAGTTCTTAGTTCATAAGAACCCTCAGAGCCCTGTCTGGCCATGGGGTGCAAATGCCGTCATGACATTTGTTAGGTCAGCTGATCTGTGGATGAGTTTCCAGAGGATCTTAACCTCAAAATGGACTTCCTTTTTGTTTTTTTTATCTGAGTATAGACAGCTTGGACTTTTCTTGATCCCAGCAGCCATGTGATCATTAAAATTCAACCTTTCCAACGAAGAGAGAGACTACAGTCCATTGACTCAGGTCTTTGCCGGTGATAGGGAATCAATAAATAGTGAAGGTTTACTGTTCTCATTTATGCTCCCTTTATTTTTATTTTAAATTGCACATGAATCAAGAAAGTCGATTATTAATATCATGTGCACAGATTACTTAACCTTCCTTTTGAGCTGGACAACAATATCATTTACTTGTTATCAAATGGTGCATCAGTTTTCCTTCTAATTTACAGTCGTATGATGCAATCACAGGTTTAAACTTAATGCTCTATAGCAACTAATCCATCATTAACTTAGCAAGTCAGAGTTTACCTGAAAGTCATGTGTTTTCATTGAAGGCAGGTATGTATTCCTGTGTTTCATGTACTGATTTCCACATGAGCACATGATATCTTCAGAAACAGGTGGTGTTTTCTGTGTTTATGTTTTCTGCTATGTAGTATAATAACCTTAAGCTGAGTTGACATTCTAAAGTATCTTCTATAGTTATGTCTTCACAACAAGTGAGCATGTATATTTATAATAAAGGTTAACCCAATTCCAAACTCTGAATTCAAGTGGAATTGGTTTAGCAACTATAGGCTCAAATGGTCTGATAGCAAGGTACACACCCACTTTCATATTTCCATTTACTTTTCCAGACTTCCTATAAATTAGCCTAATATATGCATTTAAGAGAAGGCAGACTCATATAGTCTATTTCATGAGGTAAGCGCTCATTTCTACTTGACCCAAGATTTAAGTTTAGTCAATTAATTATGTTAAAAACTAATCATGTTTTATAGCCAGGATTTTTTTTAATAGAATTCCTTATACCAGAAGGGGCTTCACACTTTCATATGACTTCTGTCTGTGGATTAACAAAATTTAGAAGGTGTTCTGGTCCCTACTCAGCTACAGGATAGAGATATAGAAGAGCATCTTTTAATGCAGGGACAACCAAGGAAATGTGGATGTTCTTTACTATCTCACTTGCTTCTCACAGCATCCATTGAGGCAGCTGTTGTTACTATTCCTATTTAATAGCTTTTAGAAGGCTTAAACTCTGAGACATTTATTTTCCCAAATTATTAATCTTATATCTCCTTAGAAAAACAGAACTACCAAGCAACTTTGCCTTTCTGTGGAGAACTTTAGTTATTGATCGCAAGGTTAAAAGCCCCCATTTTATAGTTGAAGAGCACACAGACTTAGAAAAGTGAACTGGCCTTCTCTACAAAGATGCTACCAGGCCGTGCTGTGGATCACACCTGAAGTGTTCAGATTCAAAATTAGAAGTATGCTAGAATGTTGTAACAGGACTCTGAAGACCCGGGCCTATAGAGCTCATGAGAATTGTTGTTTTAAAGATATTTCTATACATAGCTCGGGTTCAAGGAGTGTCCACCTGCTGTCGTTCTGGCTTCTATTGAGAGAGTTTTACTAATGTCTGTGCTATTAAAGACAGCCAGTTAGATTTCTCATCATCTAACACATACTGTTTTGTTTCTAGCATGATGTAACTTCTGTCTTTTTGCACACATCCCAAAGGAATATCTTCTTACTCAGCATCATACTAGCTCTTGTTTCCTCAGACTCAAAGCAATGCTATTATAAGGAATAGGCTAATATCACTGGCATTCCCTGACTCAGTGAGAGTTCTATTTCTTTTAATTCTGAGGTATACATACAAATCTTGGCAAGTGCTGGTGGCTTTGTTTGTATATTCTTGACTCTTCTGAAAAAGCTTTTAATAAATTACTATTTTAAATATCAGAAGCAGTCATTGAAGTGGCTTGATGAAATCATCACCAATTGCACTTAGAAGATTCTTTAATGTTTTAGCATTCTAGATAAGCACTAAAACAATAAAACAATTTATTCATAAAAAGTAGCTCCTTATTTTATAAACAGATTGTTTTCAGACATTTATTACTAAGGGATGTTAATATTTCCAAGTTCTATTTACTCACAGCCTTTCTTGAGCAAATGATTTAATCACACTGTGCCTTGCCACCGAAATTAGCAGAATAAATATTACATTGTTGCAAGAATATAGAATAATGATTATAGCAGTATAACAAATTCCATCTGGCAAGCATGGCTATTATTAGGATATAAAATCAGCATAAACTCATGTAGAAACTGAGCTGTTCCACTGAAATACACAAAAACGCCTGACATCAGGATGATGAACAAAATTGTATAGCAAGTTAGACGATGATAATGAATGCTCAAAAATTCATAGGATGTTCAAAATTTTCTTTTGTATCATTTTTCAAATGCCTTGTGACTATGCCATGATTTCTGATATTATTTTGTTATTTATAATCTAAGTGCTTGTTTTATTGCTGTCCTTGGATTTGCTTAAGGAAAAATCTGGTTGGCAGGTAGGGTAACACAGCAGTCATTTTTTTAAATTTTGAACTTTATTTTATATGAATGTGTGGCTGATTTCCACAGAGGCTGTAAGAGGGCAGCAGAAACCCTGGGAGTAGAAATATAAAAGGTTGTGAGCCATCAAGTAGATGTAGGACTCAAACCAGGTTCTGTAGAAGAATAGACAGTGCTCTTAGCTGCTGGTTCATCTCTCCTAGCAGGTGCTGAAATGATGTTTTTAGTAGACTTTGTTAGCATGTATGAAAAGTCCTCCTCCAAGGCAATCCAGGAATTCTCTGGAGTTAGTTACACTCACATGCAGGCATCATTTCATCTTAATCAGCCACTCCCTGGAATGTATTGATTAAATAAGATTGTCTTAACAGCTGTGGGGACCTTTATTTTCATTTTCTTTATTATTATTAAAAATTTCCACCTCCTCACTTTCTCCCATTTTCCTCCCCCTCCCCCCTTCCCCTCCCTTTCCAGTCCAAAGAGCACTCAGGGTTCCCTGCCCTGTGGGAAGTTCAAGGTCC
>LOEQ01004950.1:104366-118909 GCA_001685075.1 Bramus lutescens | reverse complement strand
ACCCAGTGCCATTGTCCTTGGCTTCTCAGTCAGCCCTCATTGTCAGCCACATTACAGTATCCAACAGTGAATATGGACCACATCTTCTTTATTGACTTGTCAACTGATGAACTCTTATTTTCAATTCTTGGCTGCTGTGATAGGTTCTTCAGCAAATAAGGAAGTGACCAGGAAGGACTAGAATACTAATGCTGTGGTTTTATTTTTCTATGTGTTCGTGACTGTTTGCTTTATAAAGCTTCCTCACTGATTTTTCAGGTTCATTGTATTTCGTAAACATCATTGCTTCTCAATCTGTGTCTGGCAGTTACATCATCTTGATTCCCTATATGCCTTCCAGTGCTAGTTCATGCTTTTGCGATCTTACTTTCTGTTTATTTCTCTTTTAATGCACTCTAGATACTATGTTTAAGAGAAATAATCAAAGGTCTAGGTGGTTTTACCTTCTCTGTGCATAATATTTTGTCACTGATATTGCTCATGAGGTATCTCTGTGGCTTGACAGGCCTTGTATGTGACCCTCCTGCTTTAGCATCATCAGTGTTGACCTTGCAAGCATGCACCGCCATATCTAGTGAAGATTAAACAATTTTTTCAAAGTGTTTGGAATCAAACCAAGGCCTCCATGTATGCCAAGTGAGCACTCTACCACTTAGCTAGTTATGCCCTTGATTTTTTTAAAAACTGCCTTAACTTAGTACTTGAAGACACTAGTGTTTTGCGACTTTCCAAACTTCTAATGGCTCAAGCCAATCTCAGAACTTATGAGCCATTTATTTCTGACTTAGCTTTACTCCTTGGAAAACTTGAAGGTTTCTGTGTAATGATGATTTTATTTTACTTCCTGTAAACAAGATTCATTTCCCAATTCCTTTGCCGCCAGATATTATTGTTAGTGCAATTAATTATCCATGTTCATTTCAAGTAACTACCTTGGGATTGTCTCCCCAAGGCCTCTTCAAACCTAATAAATAACCCTTTTCAGCCCCATTCTTCATGAATCTGAGATTCAAGCACCAATTCTCAGATCTCTGGAGCAACCACAGCACAAAGGGCCTTAAATTCTGCCTCCTGATTTGTAGGACTGAAGACCCAAGGAACAAGCCCCTACTCCCCAGTTATAGCAAATAGGACAAATCACAAAATCCTATTTTTAAAAAAATGGGCTGAATTTTCATCCTATGAGAAAATGAAGGCAGCAGACCAGAGTCACACAGAGCAGTGGGTAAGATCTAAATAGTCTCTCTCTCTCTCTCTCTCCCCCACCATCTTCTCGCTCATAGGATCTTACTTACTCCAAAGTGCTATCACCTGCCCTGCCTGCTATTCCCCAAGGACAAGGAGGGCTGCACAGGTGAGAGAAGGAAGCTCAGAACCGTGGGTTCCCCACTCACCATCACACCGCTAGGGAGAACAGAGGATGTGCCAAAGCCTTTTTTTTTTCTGCAAGCCTTGAGTTCTTGTTTAGCTCACCCTACATTCTTTCCAAACACAGCCAAGCACAGAATAGAGGGCTTAAATCTTCGAGGCCATCTAACCACACCCACACCAGGGTCTAAAACTTTTATAGACTCAGATTGGTGTTTCTCAAAGTACAGAGGTCAGAAGTACCAAGTGCTTGCTTAAAGGGACTTAGTTCTCAGCACAGAAACACTGCTGCAAGGGAAGGGGCTCCTTTCACTGACCAGTTTCCAAATTCTCTCCTTCTTCCTGCTAGTAGTCTCATCCAAAACAAGCACACAACACAGAATGCCAACACCCCAACCTCAGTCTCCTGGCTCATGTCTGCCATCCAATCACCAAGTGACCTTAGGCAGTCACAGCTCAGACACTGTCAGGCACTGTGAGACCTACCTGAGCATCCATATGGGCTGCAGAAAGCTGTGGCAGTGTCCAAGCAGATCCAAAAGATCGTCCTTCCCCCTCCATAGTTAGATACCTCTTCTGTAAATGGTCTTGAACATCACTACTCCACTTTAAACATCCTATGGGTTTCTGAGGCTTCTCTGGGTGCCTTCCAGGATGAGGAATGTCCTGACTCCCCAGGTCTCTGCTGGCACAGCACTTGTTGGGGTACCTACCTCATTCTGACCCCTTATCTCCCGGCCTGGACATCTCCTCCCGTGTGTGGGAAGCCCAAAACAGTACTCT
Source organism: Bramus lutescens (assembly GCA_001685075.1). NCBI lineage: Eukaryota > Metazoa > Chordata > Mammalia > Rodentia > Cricetidae > Bramus > Bramus lutescens. The sequence goes on along the minus strand of LOEQ01004950.1, from coordinate 116,758 downwards.
CCCATACTCCTCTCTCCTGTGCAGTTGCAACTCACGGTCTGTCATAGATTGGTTGCCACCTCAGCATCCCAGGCGTTTCTCTGCAAACACAGGATGAGAGGAGGCTGCTCCTATCTGAGGAGAGAGCAGAGCCTGGCCTCAGACAGAGAGAGCCTGCAAACCCTGTTGCTTCGCCTTTCTCCCACCCAGAGCAGAGTTTCCTACTAAAATTGGGTGAAAAATATCAGAGAGTTTTACTGGTTAAGAATAGGTATCCCTTAGACCTTTCCATAAAGACCTCTCCAATTCATAATGGCATTACACTTGGAGAGATGTGCCCACGTGTGGCATCTCAACTCTTTGTCCAGAGCTCTAGGTGAGGTGAACCCATCGGCCTTCTAAACAGTCAGAAGAAATGCCTGTTGTAAACTAAGTGACTTAGCATCATCTAGCCAAATAGAAAGTGGCAATTTGTGTTTTAGCAAACTAGGAACTTTAACAGCAAATGGGTGTTTTGTGGGTTTTTGTTTGTTTGTTTCAGCAGTGCTTTTCTGTTACTCTTGGAAGCTTCCCCTTCGGTGCATTTACCCCTTTCTCTCCTCTCCCATCTATTTCTGGTTTTGTTGTTGTTGTTGCTTGTTGGCTTTTGTTTTTGTTTTTCAGTAAAATCTGTTCTCGTAGGCTATTTCTGATGTTAGATTTTTTTTTTCTCCACACCATACACTTTTGGCTTTTGTTTGTTCTTGGCTTTCATTTTTGTCTGCTTTCTTGTTTGTTAGTTTGTTGTTTGAAACAGGGTCCCACTGTGTAATTCTGGCTGGTCTACAATTGCCATGTAGAATTGGCTGGACTAAACATACTCTCTGTCTCCTGAGTGCTGAGATTAAGAGCCAAAAGAATCAAGCCAGGTGTCTTGGCTCCGTGTTTTGTTAATTTTGTTTTGTTGACTGTCTCTGTTGCTGGCTTTTGAGTTTTGTTTCAGGAAAGAGGTGATTTGCTTTGGTTTGTTTGGTTTTTGAGAAATGATCTTTCTACATAGCTCTGGTTGGCCTAAAACTTGTTATGTCAACCAGGCAGGCCTCAAACAGCAAGGATCCTACTGCCTCTGCCTCCTCCGTGCCAGGCTGCAGCATACTGCTTTGTTCTGGCAGGCTGGAGATCAGACCCAGAGCATCCCACACACTGGACAAGTGTTCCTTTCACCAGGGATTCGCATCCCCAGCCCCTGGCCTCTTCTTTTCTCACCTCATAATTTATGTTAGAATGTGGACTTTTTAGGTAACTTATTGTAGAAATTTAAGGTCGCAGTCTCCTCTTCTGGGATTGTTATTTTTATTTGCTTATTTGTTTAACGACCAAAGTTATATGAACTGCCACTAGTGACACCAGAAGGGCTTTGTTCTCCTTCCCTGACCCCACACGTAATCAATTTCCACTAAATGCAACTTACAATTGTTTTAAGAATCCTCTGAAACACTGCAAAAAAAGCCAATCCATTCCATTCAGAACCCTTTGAAGGGATGTTTGCTGCCATAGGTGGTCCAGTCCTGACCGTGGTAGAGTTCTGTGGTCTTTCTGCACTCTAGATTCCTGCCATCTAGACTGCATCATCCCAATACCATGACCATCCCTGCACCTGCCTTTCACCACAGCCTCAACTGTTCCTGGTCCTGTGCGGCTTCAAGGTCACCATGCCCTGCTGCAAATGAAGCCACTTCCTTTGGGAAAAGATCAACAATTGTCTGTATTTGGTCTGTTTTTAGCAAAAATCTCTCAGTTAAACACTAGAACTGACTGTGAAAGAAGCAGTCTTCTCTCTTAGTGATCCTCCCCCAGGACAGAGCCTTGAGGGTATGGAAACAGCAATCCTGGGCCCCAGTCAGCTTCCCTTCCTTCTACAAAACCAGAAGCTCAAGCCTAGTCAAAGGGGAAAAGTCCCTTAATCCTCAGCACTCCAACTTAACATAGAGCCTCCCTTCCTTTCTTCTATGGAACAAGACTGAGGCTTAGCTCCAATAGGAGGCAACTGAAGGGGAGGGAAGAAACACACACACACACACTGTAGCCATGGAAGAGGGAACTGTGTGTCCCAGGCTGCTGTAACTCCAGTGGACTGTCTGCCAAGGCTAGGAAGAGGGGAAGTCCTGCTCCTAACATCGCACCCTAATCTACTTCCTTGTTCCTCATCTATCTACTGAAATAGCTGCTTAGGATCATTCCAGGGTCTTTCCATCCTTCATTTACACTTTTCACCAGTCTTCTGAAGAGTGTTCATGGACTCTCCACATCACCATGTCGGAATTCAACTGCACACTCCCATCTATTTTCAACTTTAATGGTCCTATGTTCACACAGAGGCTGGATTCCTTGACAGTGGAGCTGCCCTTTGGCAGATACATTATATCCCTGCCACTGCTGTCATTCATTTGTAGTTCAAGTTCTCTCTTTCCTGTAAAGAAAGCCTTTTGCATTAAAAGAACATTAACCTGATTATTTAGAATACTTTTATTTTGAACTATTGAGTCCATTCAAATGAGTAGTTTAAACTACCATTTTATTACATGGAAAAGATCAATATTTGCCATGAATTCTGTACAGTAGGTAAGTTAGACTCACCAAAATTATATGCTGATTATAAGATATTATAATTACAGTATGAATTGTACACAACAAAGGATACATCTCAGGGCAGAGCATCTGTCTAGCATACATGAATGAGGAGCTAGACTCTAACCCCAGTGCCACTGAATAAATAAAGACAGAAAGAATAAAATAAATTTGTTGTAAAATAAAATATAATTTTTAGAAGGGGAAAGACTGTATATCAGCTAAATCAATAAAGGAGAAATATTACCTAAAGGAAATAATTTTTAAGAATAAAGAAAAGAGGCAGGGGTTGTGCCCCACACCTTTAATCCTAACACTTAGAAGGCAGAGGCAGGCATATCTCTATGAGTTCAAGATCAGCTTGGTCTGTAGAATGAATTTCAGGACAGCTAAAGTTATAAAGTGAGACCATGCCTCAAAAAAAAAAAAGAAGGAAGGAAGGAATACTTAAGGAGGTATAAATATTGTTATCTGATATTTTTTAAATGGCAATAAATTATAATATTAACTCAAGGAATGTTTCCCCATCATATTAAATGGATAAGGATAATTGGATAAAAATGAAAATATGAACACAAAACATTCCAAGGAGGTTGTATTTGCTTGGGGGGAAATTATGGTATGATTTTCTATCTCTATACACTTTGATGCACTGTGGGGGTGAGGATTATTATACAGTTGGACCTGGAGCTCATGACTAAAGCTCCAACCTAACACACACAGACACTGGATTCAATCTGGGTCTGAGATTACTTTTAGGAATGGGGGAAACAAAGTCTTGTTATGTTGTTAAAGCTGCCTTTAGCCTCCTAGGCTCAAGTTATGATCCTCAGCCTCTTGAGTAGCCAAGATTATGGGCAAGTGCCATCACACCTAGCTCTAAGATCCTTTTTTAAATATTTACTTATTTATTAGGTATACAGTATTCTGTCTGTATGCTTGCTGCACCCCAGAAGAGGGCATATAATCTCACTCTAGATGTTTTTGAGCCACCATGTGGTTGCTGGGAATTGAACTCAGAGCCTCTGGAAGAAGAGTCAACACTCTTGACCTCTGAGCCATCTCTCCAGACCAAGATACTTTTAATACTAAGAAAGCAGTTAGTTTTGTTTATGCTCATTCTCCATCTAATTAAAAGAAATTGTATTTCTTGGTGCTCACATTGCAGAAAATTGGAAAATGGATGGAGGCAACCAGAGCAGAGACTCTGAGTTCCTACTCCTGGGGCTCTCAGAGGTTCCCGAGCATCAGCACATACTGTTTGGGACTTTCCTGTCCATGTACCTGGTCACAGTGGTGGGGAATGTGCTCATCATCCTGGCCATTGGCTCTGACTTGCACCTGCATACTCCCATGTATTTCTTCCTGGCCAACCTCTCCTTCACTGACCTCTTCTTTGTCACCAACACAATCCCCAAGATGCTGGTGAGCCTTCAGTCCCAGAACAAAGCCATCTCCTACACAGGGTGCCTGACTCAACTCTACTTTCTGGTGTCTCTGGTAGCCTTGGACAACCTCATCCTTGCTGTAATGGCATATGATCGGTACGTGGCTATTTGCCGTCCCCTCCATTATACTACTGTCATGAGCCCTAAGCTCTGTATCATGCTCCTCATCTTGTGCTGGGCCCTATCTATCCTCTATGGCCTCATCCACACCATCCTCATGACCAAAGTAACCTTCTGTGGGTCTCNTCTGAGTTCCTACTCCTGGGGCTCTCAGAGGTTCCCGAGCATCAGCACATACTGTTTGGGACTTTCCTGTCCATGTACCTGGTCACAGTGGTGGGGAATGTGCTCATCATCCTGGCCATTGGCTCTGACTTGCACCTGCATACTCCCATGTATTTCTTCCTGGCCAACCTCTCCTTCACTGACCTCTTCTTTGTCACCAACACAATCCCCAAGATGCTGGTGAGCCTTCAGTCCCAGAACAAAGCCATCTCCTACACAGGGTGCCTGACTCAACTCTACTTTCTGGTGTCTCTGGTAGCCTTGGACAACCTCATCCTTGCTGTAATGGCATATGATCGGTACGTGGCTATTTGCCGTCCCCTCCATTATACTACTGTCATGAGCCCTAAGCTCTGTATCATGCTCCTCATCTTGTGCTGGGCCCTATCTATCCTCTATGGCCTCATCCACACCATCCTCATGACCAAAGTAACCTTCTGTGGGTCTCGGAAAATCCACTACATCTTCTGTGAAATGTACGTCCTGCTCAAGCTTGCATGCTCTGATACCCGCATCAATCACATGGTGCTGGTCATCACAGGCTGCTTCATCTTCCTTGCCCCTTTAGGATTCATATTCATATCCTATATCTGGATTGTCAGAGCTATCCTCAGAATTCCCTCAGCCTCTAGCAAGTACAAAGCCTTTTCTACNAACCCTTTCATCTACAGCCTGAGGAACAAGGACATGCATGGGGCCCTGGGAAGATTTCTAAGGAAGCCGATTCAGAAGTTAACATGAGGGTTGTTTTGGAAAAGGGGAATGAAGTGGACTGTGCATATCCTTCAACATGTTCAAAGCATCATCCTTTGGGTTATGCGGGGGTGTTTGGACACATCTCTGGCTCTGAATGAACCTATGTGGTGATGGAAAGACATGTAAGTACCTCACTGCATCCCTTGCATCTCACCAGCTTTGGTGATACATAAGATCACGCTAATGCCAATACTAGAATGTTGCAGGTTTGAATTTTACAATGTGCCTGACCATAGGAGAACATTCTCAGCTTTATCCAGATATACCCAGTTATGACATAGAGACATCTCTCATGTTTCAAATACATTAAATGCACAAGTAGCAATTAGTGACTGATTAGAATGCTGAATGCTGGGCTATGGTGATTTGGAAGAAATCCTTTAGAGATGAGTGAACAGAGCCAGCAGGGTTTAAGACTGTAGAAAGCAGGGTTCAGTTGATATTGTAGTTACTCTGCTATTCACCAACACATTTTACTGAGACTGGCTGAGTGTCTCTTAATACCTTCAAACTGGGTAGCAAGCATGAATGTGGAGTTTATAGTCAATTGTGATCAATGGGTAAAATTGCACGTAAATGAATCTAACTCATCTGTTGAAATGAAATGTTTGCCATGTTGATTCAAAGGTGAGTATCTCTGTCTGTTTAAAATAAAAATTCTAGGGCTGGAGAAATGACTCAGCAGTTAAGAGCACCTGCTGTTCCTTCAGAGGAGTAGGTTTAAGTCCCACATGACAACTCATGACCCCAGTTCCAGAAAATCCAACAACCCCTTCTGATCTTTGTGGGAACTAGGCACAGACATACACTCAGAATCTCTCACTGGGCTGGGTGATGAAGGAATTTTCCCATCCATGTATGTTGCTACAGCCATATCTGATGGGAACAACAAAAGTTGTAAAGCCAACACAGATGCTTGGCAAAGATCCAGCAAAGCCGGGCCACATGATGAACACCGTAACTCTTTTGGTTTTGATCCGCACGTGTTGCATGCTTAGGGGCTTTTAATATTTGCACAGTTTTGGGATATTGGATTTGATGGAAATTTTTTATGAACCATTTGTGCCTTCTCCCAGGAGTACTGCTCCTAAGTTTCCCCAGGAAAGTCCCCAGCATAATACCCCTCCCACTTTCAGGGAGCTATCCTTACCTACTTGAAGATAGTCCTTACACCTTGGAGGTTGTGACACACATAAAGGACCAGAAGTCTCTTTATGAGGCTCTGAGATATTCTTAAAGCACAAAGCACATGTCCTGTACTTACTCAGGAAGAAGATAATCAAAGCAAAGTGAACTTGGATTTGCTGGGCTAGAGGAGTTGGCTGCAGGTCAGATTACAACCTCTTCCACTATACACTCAGGCGATCATGCAGCAGCAAAGTCAGATTAGCTGAAGTTACCACGCCCTACACAGGGACTTACGCTGATGGACAAAGAATGGTGTGGAAAGATGGTAAAAGAATGAGGGGTCAGGACCTCCCTTTCTTAGAAAAGTTAGCACATGCTAACTGAGAACAGACTGTCATGTGACTCTAGATTCTTAAAACTTGGGTAACAGGATTGATGAGTAAAAATGATTATAAAGGATAACTCTGTTTATCAATGATGACTAAACTTGAGGGAAAATGATTGTAAAAGATAGCTCTGCTCTGTCATGGTTTATCAATGATGACTAATCTTATGACCCCAGATATGCAAGAGAAAGGTTAAACACATGTCTGAAAACAAAAACTATATGATCTGTGGTTTGGAACAACATGAATCTATCCCAGATTACTTAATTCTGTATAAATAAATAAGCATTTTGGCTGTTAGTCATTCAGACCGTAATATTGTTGCCACCACCGTGACCTACCTTACTTCTTTCTTTGCCTATCCCATGCCTCCTCTGTGGAATCTGTCAATCACAGGGGCACAGAGACAAATGACTCCTTCTTTATATTGCATTCACCAGTGTGAGGTCATGGAAATCTCAAAGAACCAAGGACACAAGGCAACAGACAGAATGAAATGACATTCCAGTAACCATCTTTATGCTTTAGCCATTAAATGTCCCCCCCAGAAGATCACATTAAAGACTTGCCCCCAATTCATCATCAGTGTTCAACCTCAGGGAGGTAGCTGGGTCATGAGGACTCTGCCCTCATGAACAGATTCACCCATTCATAGACATGTCATTGATGGATAGTGAGGAAAGACCCTGTAAAAAAATCAGGCTCCCTTGATTTGAAGTCACTCTGAACTGAGCAGTTTTCTCCCTCCTCCTCTTCTACCTAAGCAGCTGGGCCAAGTGACCAGGGCTGAAACTGNCCTCAGGGAGGTAGCTGGGTCATGAGGACTCTGCCCTCATGAACAGATTCACCCATTCATAGACATGTCATTGATGGATAGTGAGGAAAGACCCTGTAAAAAAATCAGGCTCCCTTGATTTGAAGTCACTCTGAACTGAGCAGTTTTCTCCCTCCTCCTCTTCTACCTAAGCAGCTGGGCCAAGTGACCAGGGCTGAAACTGTTACAGGCAAGCAGCAACATGGCATAGAAATCCATATGCCATTTAGCTTGGGCTATACACACATATCTCTCTGAGTACCTCACAACCTGTTAGCAGTGCAGGAGCCTACCTGCTTTAACCTGCACCTGCACCTGCTGTAAAGGATGGAACAAGTCACTCTCCTTAACAGTCCCCTGATAATGGTCATTCAAACTCTTCCTAGAACACCATCCAAGAACAAAGAGGCATGAGCTAATCTGACCTAAGCTGATTTTGGGTGCATGCACAATAAGGCAAAGTGTGTCCTCAAAGGGAACTTCTAAGGAGAATCCTCTATTTCCCATCTTATGACCACACATGACAGATTAAGNGCCAAGCTGACAAAGCCACAGTTAGTCTAGCCAACAAAGGCATCAGAGATCTTAAAAGGATGAATTATAGCATGGAGTATCCAAATGACTTATGTATCGAGTAAAATGGCAGAGACTTGTCCATTACCTAGATGGGCATCCCAGACTCCTGAGTTCTCCATGGTGTTGGAGAGCAGAGGTACCAGGACAGCATCAGTCTTTGGCTTCTAGGCCTAGAAGATGAGAGGCTTCCCTGTGGAGGAGGAATATGGGGGGACTAACATCATTTTGTCGGGTGAAGTGGAGCAATCAACTCTCCAGTGTCCTGGTTTTTCAGGACAGGAAGGAACAAGCACAATGGGCCAAGGCTGGCATAATTGAAGTGTGGCAATCACAAGAGCAAGGAAGGGTATTTGGGGGCATTTGGAAGAAGAAAAGAGGAAGAAGTGGTGTGATTATGTAATTATCTCAAAAATAAAAGAAATGAATTTTTAAAACACCCTGTCTCTTAGCAACCAAATTCTTCCTTCTCTTAAACTCTATAAAAGGAAATCCCAAGCAATAACTTGAGGCCCTTGATACCCTCACTCAGGTGGTCTGCTGTCACCCTCGAGGTTGTGTCTATCTTGTAATATCACTTTGTTTTGAATAAGCCAGTATGTGTGAGCTCTTTAAATAAGGAGCCAAGAACCTGAAACACCTGGCACAGAGCACAACTTCCGATAACAACCCTCTGAAATCATGAGCCAATATAAATAAGTTCTTCCTGTAAGTTTCTGTCTTGGGTATTCTGCCACAGTGGCACAAAGCTGACTAACATCCTACCCCTGGGGAGGTGGGAGAACATTCATCTTAGAGAGGTTCAGTGACCTACACAAGGGCACAGATAAACAACTCAGAAAAACCAAGAAACAGATCAGAAATAAAATGTGAAACTCACCCAACAGAAGCTACAAAAAAGAACAGTAGTATTGGAGTTGAGTCACACAAAAACTGAAATGAAATAAACCAATGAAGAGCTTCAAGAACAGATCTGATCAGGCACAAGGAAGAATGGACTGTGTGAAAGTGGGTCATTTAGAATTACCCTGTCAGAGGAGCAAAATGTAAAAGAATGAAGGGGCGTGAAGAATACCTATGGGACTTCGGGGCATCATTCAACTGAGCCAATACTTATATTATAGACTTTCTATAAGAAGGGAAGGAACAGAGGATGTTGGGAGCATAGCACAAAGGTCTTTGAACTCACAGTTCTCCAAATAAATCAGGAATGTTAAGCACATAGACTTGTCTTTCCAAGGAGAAAGATGAAAAATCTGTTCTTCCAGCCAAAAAGCTGAGAGTTGGAAGTTATTAATAGCCTGGTGATCTGCTTTATCTCTTGGGCCAGGCATTATCAAACTCTTACAACCAAGACTGGGCATGGCTAGTAATCTAAATGACCTCATAGCCTGAGCCTCCCCAAGCTTCTACAACCAGGACCAGAGCTGGATAACAACCCAAGTGACTTCTCTGCTACCTGTGTGACTAAGGTGAAACCAGACAGACCCTTTAGGTCCTTAAGCTAGTCCAGATAGCCTGTCTCTAGAACACATCTCTGCTCTACCAGGCTATCAGAACTCCACTGATCAATGTTAAAACTCTGTGTCTTTGAAATCTTAGTGTAACAATAGCATAGAAGGGGAAAGAAATTTGAAACATTTCCCATTTTCATATACTTTAAATTACTTTCTTATATCTTTACAGCTTCACTTATACATCTTAAATCATTTTTGAGACACTCAGAACTTATTCAAGTTTCCATATCCTCAGGCCTTTATATACTTTAGAACATTTTTAGACCCGTGAAACTTGCATGGGCTTTAATAAACCTTTTCTTGAATCAAATCATTTACCAGCAATATGAGTAGTTATTATTGAGAGCAGTCATTGCAAGGCATGTTCCTTTAGTGAAAAGTTACATCTGAAACCTGTTTGTCCTTTAATACGAAGACTGTTATCAAGGCAACCCTGTCTGCCTTTTCTTAACAAGAGACGTAGTAGCTCTAGATGAACAAGGTGGCTGCAGCCTTTGGCAGAAGAAGCTGGTTGCCTGGTGCTGCCAAGCTGACAAAGCCACAGTTAGTCTAGCCAACAAAGGCATCAGAGATCTTAAAAGGATGAATTATAGCATGGAGTATCCAAATGACTTATGTATCGAGTAAAATGGCAGAGACTTGTCCATTACCTAGATGGGCATCCCAGACTCCTGAGTTCTCCATGGTGTTGGAGAGCAGAGGTACCAGGACAGCATCAGTCTTTGGCTTCTAGGCCTAGAAGATGAGAGGCTTCCCTGTGGAGGAGGAATATGGGGGGACTAACATCANGCCAAGCTGACAAAGCCACAGTTAGTCTAGCCAACAAAGGCATCAGAGATCTTAAAAGGATGAATTATAGCATGGAGTATCCAAATGACTTATGTATCGAGTAAAATGGCAGAGACTTGTCCATTACCTAGATGGGCATCCCAGACTCCTGAGTTCTCCATGGTGTTGGAGAGCAGAGGTACCAGGACAGCATCAGTCTTTGGCTTCTAGGCCTAGAAGATGAGAGGCTTCCCTGTGGAGGAGGAATATGGGGGGACTAACATCACTTTGTCGGGTGAAGTGGAGCAATCAACTCTCCAGTGTCCTGGTTTTTCAGTTTGGTCCTGGTGGCAGGTGAGGCATTGGGGCAGTCTTGTCCAGTGGTCATCATTACCACAATCCAGGTGAGGTCATTGTCTTGCCTCGTTATCTTCTTGGAAACCTTAGAGGTCACTCCTAGGACCTGGGAATCTCTGTCACAGTAACTTTAAACATCTTAAATGCCATGTTCAGCAGATCCCTAATTTATTTGAAAACAACTAGCTGTTGATCATGTATTACCTAAAGAATCCTTGCTTGGCCAGGCAGTGGTGGCACACACCTTTAATCCCAGCACTAGGGAAGCAGAGGCAGGCAGATCTTCAAAGCCAGCCTGGTCTACCAGAACTAGTTCCAGGTCAGGCTCCACAACTACAGAGAAACCCTGTCTCAAAAAACTAAAAAAAAAAATCCTTGCTTGTTTTTAGTTACTTACTGTAGGATATACCTTGAAAATATATACAGGAGGATAAATAAAGTTTTTCCTGTACTTAATTACATTAGTACTTAGCATGACTACAGTATAGTTCTGAACATATTAAAGCTTAATCATCTTCAACAGTATATAACAAAAAATAACAATTTTTAATTGAAGTTCTTTTCATGAATTCAGTCCATAGGGAGATTGACAAGTTTATTTTCTTGGTCCTTATCTAGTGTACCATTATAGAATATAATAGTTTCTTGTATGACTAAGTCTGCCAAAATAGCTACAGCTTAAAGATTTTAGTAAAAACAAGGAGGTTCGACAAACACTCTTAAATCAGGCTCTGTTAGCCTGAATAGAACTTAGGTAAGAAGAGACCCTTTGCCAGACTGCTTAGGTCACTGTCTTGCTGCATCATAAGCAAGAATACCTCAGCCTCTAGTGTTTGGTGCTCATAGCTGTGGCCCTAATTTTCAGTCTTTTATTTATCTATTTATCAAGATTACATATTAATAAAGACATTATAATAAAATATTTTATAAATATAGAATATCCCATACCCTTATAAACTTAAATATTTTAAAGCTGTTCCTAAAATTACTTAGCTATTTTTATTTAAATTTTCTGTAAAACTCCAAAATTTTTCTTTTAAAGAAGCTTAAAATCTCTCCAAATAAAGTACCTTTTTATCTATTTCAAGAGTGAAGACACAGGAAATAACCATAATTTGCAGAAGACAAAGCTGATCCCCAACAATACAAAGTCTCTAAAACCAACACCACCTGGGTGACTTTTACTATAAAGTCTGTCTGCCAGCATGGTACAGTATTGTCTATGTATGCATGGAGGTGCACCTTGAATACCTCATTAAACAAGCATTGTTTTTAAAGCCTGCCTTTCAAGAACCTTGTTTTCAAGACAGGGCAGGAACTACCACACAGAAATCCATCCCAATTCAAAAGCATCTTTGGAGACCTGTTGTCTCCTTTTTCAGCCGTACCACATGGTTGCCCTTAATCAAGATGGTGGTGAAGCCATAGGACATCTTTCTTTTGCAACCCTCACAAAGACGACTGCCAGCCACATGACTGCCTAAGGCAGCAGGCAATGCACATGTTGCTTATACCCCAAAATAGAATCATGCCACATGGTTCCTTTGCACAGGCTTTCAACTACCAACTCCATGTTGAGTTTTAAGTTAATGTTTTGTTATAAGTATTACAGATTTTTAACCAATAGCCCGTGGATTTGCAAATCCCATGTTATAGAAAGTTCATAATAGTTTTTAGCAATTAGATGAGACCAATAATCCCATTAGGTGTTCTGCTTTTTCTTTTCTCCCTGTCACAGTCTTTCTCCCTGGGCATAGAGGCTTTAAAAGAATGT
>LOEQ01004950.1:43986-67701 GCA_001685075.1 Bramus lutescens | reverse complement strand
CACACACACACACAATACACACACACCAGCAACTATTACTATAACAACAATAAATAATTCGATTTTGGGGAAAATGCTTGGGGCTCTTGGGAGCTTTGACATAGGCAGTGGACCCAGGTTGGAACTTGGCCCTACACAGAGTCAGTCAGTCTGGCTGAAGCTTGAGTACAGATACCAAAGGCATTGACTGGGAATGAGGATGGGGGCAGCCAGGCTCCAGCCACATGCTGTGAGACCAGGATGTAAGAACATCCAGGGACTTTGCGTAAGGGTGGTCCTAGAAGCAGGCAGCTTCCACTAATCACCTCCTCTCTGCATGCAACTATCTTGGTCTTAGGTGCTGTCAGCCCCTGAGGCTACAGGGCTCTGGGGAGGCTGCCCTATCCCTTCCCTAGCAGTGGCTGACATGAAGGCCCTGGCATGCTGCCAACCGCTTTGGCCTGTGAAGTAGGGCAGATGCAATAGTCTGCCAGACTGGGTGAGCAGGCAGTCTGGGGCCCAGCCAAAATAAGGCCCTGCCAGGTCTGGGGGAGGAGGAGCAGAGCCTTGGCCAATGGGGCATTCTTCCTACAAGCTCAAGGCTGTCAGCATGGCCCAAACTGAGGTACTTAGAGTCAAGAAATGGTTTGTGTTCACTGACAAGATTTTGGCTGAGCCCCAGGTGCCAGGCATAGCCCCCCTTCCTTCCACCTACCATGCACCAGTGGCCCAAGTCTAGAATTCCATCTTGAAGCAAGAATTTGGCTGTCTACTGTGGGTATCTGGGACACTTGAGACAAAGTACAGACACTGACCCAGCTGTTTCCCTCGGCCCCTCCTCCTCAGGCCTGCATTAAAGGAGTCTGTGCTGACAGAGTAAGTAGCTCAGATGCGCCCTTAGGTCCACAAGTCAGCAGGAGCAGGATCCAAGTCCTTCCTGGTAATGTCCATCCGCCGCCCATCGTCATCCCAGCTCCTCCTCTGACCTCAGTCTACCAGGCAGCTAGGCCTTTGTCACCCCCTCCTCTCAGCTTGCTTCAGAAAGCAGAAGCACTGAATTTACCTTGCTGTATCTAAAGCGGGCATGGGCTGGGAGAAAGCAGGGGCAGGTCACTGGGGGAAGCCTCTTTGAAGCTAGAAGGCACTCAGTATGGTGACAACCAGGTGCCCATGGGAACTGAAAGGGTAAGGCCTGGAGACCCAACAAAGTGTCCAGGTATGGCCTGCCAACCAGAAGACTGGCAGGGTTGTTCAGAGAAGCCATGATGGTCAGGGGAAGCAACTTCCTGATTGTCAGAAGAGTCTTGGAACCTCGGTAGAACTTCTGGAGTGGGCTGGAGTGGGCCCTGGGGGTAGGATGGGGATCCCATTGATTGCCAAGCTGGAATTCCTTTCCAATCTAGAGTGATGGGAACTAAACACCTATCTGGAAAGTAATTCAGAGTCACAGTTCATGCATACTCATGGAGCCAGTTTCTCACCTGCCCCAAAGGCTCCTGGGAAGACTTCCAATTCCAGGCTCCCTGACTCAGTGGCCTCAGCTTTACGGGCCCTCAGTCTCAATCTCATCCCTACGAGCAGGCTAATGGGACTTGTTAGGCTTTGAGAAGACTATTCAAGGGCTAGTGAGATGACTCTGTGGGTAAAGGCACTTGCAGCTAAACGCAACAACCTGGGTTCAAGCCCCAGGAGCCACATTGTGGATGGAGAGAACCGACTCCTGTAAGTCGGCCTCTGATTTCCATATGCACACATAAACACACACACACACACATGCACACACATACACACATGCACACACACTCACACACAAATGAATGTAGAAATAGACTGCCGTAATGCAGAGCCTGGTATGGAGTGGGAACCACCATCGCTCAGTTTTTTTGTCTTTACTTATCCAACCGGACTACATGTACAAAAGGGCACCTTAAATACAGAGCTCCCCAATCCACCTGGCAGCCCACACCCCACCCTGCCTCTATCTCTGCTTCCACAAGTGGCCGGGGCTAGAAGACTCTCTGAGGTTATATAATACAACTTCCCTGTTTTACAATGATAGAAATAGAGGCCCAGGGATGACAATCACACAGGCACAAAGAGACAGAGACAGAGGCAGAGATCCCAAGCTGCTGTGCCACTCTGTCTGGGTCCCTCCCTCCTTTACTCTTCTTCCTTGTTTCTTGTCTTCCTGCTGTAGGGTTCAGCTAAAGCCCAGTGTCAGCCAGTCCTCCTCATAGTTTATGAGTCACCCATGGTGCCTCTGCAGGGAGGGGGAAGCTGGGTGGACAGCACTCTGGAGAGCACCTTGGAAGACACAGGCAAGGGTCATGAAACCAAACCTTCCTCAGTAGGAGGGTGGCTATGATGCTGCCCTGACTGAACTGCACTCACTGGCTCCTCTGTCCCTTGCCTGGGGTCAGCAAAGTCAGTTCTTCCTTGTTCCCCAGTGTTCCTAGCACACAGAAGGCACAGAAGAAGAAACCCTGTGTCTACCAGCGACTGTAAACTGAAAGCCCATTTCAGTCAAAGCAGACTAGATTGCTCAGTGTCAGAGGGGCACACACAGCCACACACATACAAAAAGCCCATGGACCTCAACAGGAGAGGTGTGCTTGCCATGGACTTGTTAGGGGAGGAGGTTGTGTTTCTGCAGGGGGCACATATATGTATGTGCATATGGGGGTAGGATGTGCATGGAGGTCAAAGGACTTTTTGAGAGTAGGTACTCCTCACAGGTAGTGAGTGGGTCCCAGTGATCAAACCTGGGTCACCAGACTTGTGTGGTAAGCACCTTTACCTACTGAGCCATCTACATGTGCTTATTACTACTGTTGTTTTGTTGTTGTTATTGTTGTTTGGTGTTTGTTTGTTTTGAAACAGGTTCTCTGGAGCCCTGGATGTCCTGGAATTCACACTGGACTCAAACTCTCAGAGATCCACCTGCCTCGGCCTCCTAGGAATGGGAATTAAAGATGGGTGCCTGCTCTTAGCTTATCTTTTAAGACAGGGTCTCTCATTGAAACTTTATTTGGCTAAACTGGCTGACCTGAGAGATCTTCCTGTCTCTGCCACTCCAGTGCTAGAATTACAAATGCAACCAGCTTCCTATGTGGATGTTCAGGATCTGAACTCAGGCCCTTGTGCTTGGACAGCAAGCACTTTACTGACAGCCACGTCCCCAGCCCAAGAGCTCTTTTTTCTTCTTTCTTTCTTTCTTTCTTTCTTTCTTTCTTTCTTTCTTTCTTTCTTTCCTTTTACTTTTTATACGTCTCATACTTGGTTTTAAAAGTTGACAAGACTTTTGCACTATTACACATGGGTCTAAATTAAAAAAAAAAAACAAAGGAATCACCATTGTGAAAGCACTAGAGATGGATAAGACACAGCAAGCCTCAGAAAGCAGTAAGGGCCTGGGTTAGTATCTAGTACACATTCCCAGCCTCGATTCTCCCATTTGCAATGGCACGTGCATGTCTCCTCCTGCTTAAGATGCTGATACCCAGCATTCTATGATGTAGGGAACACTCTGGGAATCTGAACTCTGGTCTCTCTTCCCAGGAAACAAAGAAAAGCAGAAACTTGCCACTTGGTGATCACCAAGCCCTCACCCTAAAATCTCTGACTCAGCCTATCTCCCATGGATGCCAGGCCCCTCAAACCAATGGGTCACAGAGATGTGCTGCCCTGGAGGTTAGGAAAAAGAAGGGAGGTGAAGAAGCAGCCAGTGAGGAGCAAGGGAACGTGTCCTGTCTCTCCAATGCTGAGGGCTGGGAGCCAGAACAGTCTCTAAGGCATTCCAGAACAGTCTAATCATTCCACACACCGCCTCCCATTGCAGCAAGTGGCCCTTCTTTCTCTTTTTTTTTAATTAACATGTATTGATTATATTTATTAATGGAGTTTAGTGTATTATTCCCTCATGTGTATACAGTATGCACTGACTAAATCCAACCTTCTTTAGTCCACCTTGCTTCCCACACCCTCCTCATCTTCTTTTTATTTTTTTACAGGGTCTCACTTTGTAGACCAGGCTAGCTTGGAACTCTCATGCCCAGGGAACCTGCCCCCACATCTGCTGGGATCTGGGGGTTATAGGCATGTATCATCTCCAGTGGCTAGCATGACATCTCTAGCGTTCTTGGATCTTAGGAAGAAAAACTAAAAGTCCCCCAGTCAGGAGCATCACCAAGGTCTTGCATTCTCATAGAAATCTTCCAGTTAAAGCCATTCAATTGTTCACACTATCCAGATTCAGGGGCCAGGGTCTGTGAGTCCCCTCTAGCCTTTGTCTTCCCACTGTCCCTCTTCCCCTTTCTTGGCCATCCTCTCCTTTTCCTCAGACTTCCTCTAACCAATGCTATCACCATATCCAAAGCTCAGCACTCGGGGCTTCTGGACCACTGAGTGAGAAGCTGAAGAGCTAGAGGAAGGATGGAGGAGATGATCGTGGAAGATGCTTTCCACTAAGGGCCAGGCTCCAATCTCAGAAGCCAGACCAACCATGGGGAGTGCAATACTTTTAAGACCTGGTGTCTTTCCTGAAACTTGCTCTGTAGCCTAGGCTGGCCTCAAACTCAAAGGTCCACCTGCATCTGCCTCCTAAATGCTGGGATTAAAGCATGTGTCATCACTGCCCAGCTAAGACCTAGTGTCTCTTGCTGTCACTAAGCCCACCATGCCTAGGGATATACCTGGGCCTGTGACTGTCCCCCCAGTGAAGCTTTTTCCTTACCTTGTAGGATGGGGTCTCTGTGCCTGGGCTCTCAGCCTGAACAACAATGTAGGCATGTAAGAAGTTTGAAGCAATCATATCTGGGACAAACGGTGTGTTTTCTTCTTGGAAGATGATGGCCACAATGTCATTCCCAATGTGTCGCTTTCTCTGCAACTAAACATAAAGTACTTCGTTGTTACAAGAGAATTAGGAGCCTCCCCAAACAGAAGAGTTTAGCAGCAAATTCCTCTTTCTTCCACCTTTCACAAACCCTGAGCTCTGAGGTCCGGCCCTTTGGGGAGCTGTTTCTCTCAATCTGTGGGAACGACCAAGAGGGAAAGGTAGGAAAATGGCCATGTTGTTAGGTAACAGCTGGCCTGCCTGAGTGTAACTAAACTCAACAGCATACAGAGCCTGGACCAAGGACTATGGAGAGAATGTAAGAATGTCAGGCCAGTCATAATTGATCTAGAAGAAACACAAACACAGGAAAAGCCACCTGAACCCACTAACCAAGCTGCCAGCCAAGGGTAAATCAGCTGCTCTCTGGCAGAAAGTACCTGGCAGCTTTAGGAGCAGAGAGCAGGTGGCAGCAGAGGGCATTCTGAAAAACACGGGCAAGATTGGTGAGGAAATGTAGGCAGAAGAGGCAGCGGACAGAGCATTCCACCAGAGGTGAGGACACTCCGAGAAATGCAGGTCAGCTGGCTAGGGGAGAACATGTGGACAGAACTCAACAGTGCCAGGCACTCTGCCATGTGATCTGGGTTACAAGCCCCTACTATGTGCCAGGGACTGTGAATGGCTGTTCGCATGAATGATTATAAATGTTAATTGTGACTTGTTTTCCTATACATAGGTCCTGCCAATCAATGTCTTTGGTCTTTTACTAAATGCACACTCAAAGTGGAACTTGTGCTCAACTCTTTCAAATTGGGTTTCTCATTTACAGAGTGTCTGCTCTGCTCTGAACATTTTACTGGGTGTCTTTATGCAAAGTATCTCACTTATTACACACACACACCGCTGGCACCCATTTCTTAAGAGGAAAGAACTGTCTTTGATTTGGTCCCTGCCAAGAGCCAAGCACTGCAGCACACCCAGGCTGAAATGGCTCTGAGGTAATGAGCCTCAGACTAGGGCAGTAGGTGAGGGAGGCTGTAAGAAAACAGGGACCAAAGGTGAGGCACCCAGCGAAAACCCACTTTGGCTACACAAGGAATCCCACACCCATTTGTTTCTGGAACATTCGGCTATTATTTGGGAGCCAAATCATAATTTGCTTGCCAATTTCTTTTATTCCCAAGAAACCATGCACAGTGTTTACGACTTTGCATCCCCACTCCCTTCCCAGTGCCCTAGACAGAAACAAACAGGTCAGAGCTTGGGGGACGCCATTCTGTGTTCTCTGAAATAGGAAGGAGGAAAGAAACGGGATAAGGTGATTAATGTCACAACAGCCAGAATCAGCTGCAAGAGTCAAACCCTCCAGAGGGATATGCAGCTCAAAGCAGCTGCCCTGGAGAGAGCTGACAATTGCTGGAGTCACAGGTCTCACAGAGTCCCCATGCTAGGGACAGGCAAGGAGGCTGCGAGGATTCTCCTACAAACCTCACAGTCATAGGGCAGCAAAGAGCAGAAAGGCTGAGTGGCCAGGACAGAGGTTCCCCAAGAAGCAAGAACAGGCCAGACATGGCCCACAGAAGCCAGCTGTTCAGCAACCCACAGAATCCTTTAACACAGACACCACTCCACT
This sequence comes from Bramus lutescens, assembly GCA_001685075.1. Classification (NCBI taxonomy): domain Eukaryota; kingdom Metazoa; phylum Chordata; class Mammalia; order Rodentia; family Cricetidae; genus Bramus; species Bramus lutescens. Next base: position 61,252 of record LOEQ01004950.1, on the reverse strand, counting down.
TGTTCTGAAGCCACGAGGCCACCGACTGGCTGAGAGTCACGCGCTTTCAGCTTGCTCTCCCCACTTCCGACTCCATCTGCAGAGCTGCTGGAAGCCTTTGCCAGCCAGCACTGTTTGCTTTGCTCCCAGCTCGAGCCTTCATTGACTTCCTGGTGCAAATGTCTACTTTCGGTGCTAGAGACAGAGTCCAGGGCCTCCTGCATGCTAGACAAGTATCTACCACTGAGCTACACCGAGTCTCAAGGAAGTGTTTTAACAGGCCACCCCAGGCTGCAGTGTTCCATCTGTCAAGTGGAAGCGACCTGCAGCGTGGCCCTGTCTTCTGTACTGGTTACCTGCTGAGTATCACCATCCGTGAAGGGCAGCTTGGTAGAGACATGGAACATGATCTCCCGGTCCCGGAAAGTGGTGTATACCGATTCCACCCCTGTCTGTCCGTGGGTCACATCAAGGCCACCTCGGAAACTGGCATTAAAAAAAGGCAAGAGTAGAATGAGGAGTGAGGTGGAACTGTGTCATGGTGCCATTAAGGATGGGTAGCAAACAAGTAGGCGAGAAGACATTGAAGAGCTGAGGGCCAATGAGGGTATAAGGTAGGAAGGTGTGGAGATTGGTTCTTCTGAGCAGCCTAGTCAACTGTCCTACCATCAATCACCTATATGAGAGATGGAGGTGGACCTGGTGGCTACATAGCAACCCTAGCACGTTGAAGGTCAAAGAAGGAGTTTGAGGCCAGCCTGGACTATAGAGTGAGATTTTGACTTACAACACAACCACATTAGCTAACTAACTAATTTAAGCAAAGCCTCTACCTCAAGCCTTGGTTATGTGCCCTCCACATGGCTGTTCAAGTGAGAAGGCCATCATCCATTCATAACCCCATACAGATGCCTGACCTAGCTCCTCAAGGCCCCCAAGGCTGGGTATGAGCCTTTGCTCTGTTTAAGCCACTGGTCAGGAGCCAGGACAGTCAGTCACTCTACTGGATGTGGGTGAATTCATAGGAGACTTGGGGCCTGACAAGAGGGACAGCTGATGAGCTTTGAACAGTCAGCTTCTGTAGAGACAAACACATGGTGCTCCCTGCACATTTGTATCATCCCAGTCTTCAGTAACCAGAAGAGGGGGAAAAAGATACACCTCAGGCCCTTTCAGGTTCCAAACTTGCTTTGTCTGCATTATCTGTTTTAATCCCCTGTGAACTTGTAGGGTGTTACTACGCTCCTGTTTATCTCCGGTTTTTTACAGATAAGGAACTGGACTGTTCTCCAGGTAAAGTCACTGGTCCAACCTCTTAGGGCTTGTGAGCATGGGAGGCAGGAATCTAACTCTGGTGTAACTGACTCCAGACTCCAGGCAATAGTAGTGACTGCAAAGTGAGGAGAAGATGCAGAAAGGGGGTGGAGAAGGAGAAGGAAGCAGAGGAAGAAAGCAATTATCAAACGCCTAGGACAACTGGACTAAGTGCTTTTCACAAGATGTTAAGGTCCTTGTTTTGGCCCCTGGACTAAATCTTAGGACTCTCAGCCATATGCCAGTCACTCAGTTGGACAGGTCTGAAATATTCCCAAATGTCACCTTTTTTAAGGAAAATCAAGGGCCGGGGTTTTCCAAACAACAGACTCAATATTCTAGCTTTCTGTCCATTTAAGGGACTGTACACTGCTGCATGGATTTCTGCCAAAAGGGTTATTATGTTCATGTGAAGTCTTAATTATCTGTTCTTCGCATGTTGTCCAAATTGGGTCATTTCCTTACAAATAGCACAGGTTTCTCTTTCTCCTGCCAGGTAAGTGGTAGGGAAGGTGGATTCTTTTCATTGTCAGTTTGAGCCAAATGTAATTAGGAAGGCAAACCTCAGCAGGAGCGATCTCATCATGCTGCTGAGGCCACTGCCTTTCAGCCAACCTGTCACTCTGGATTATCCCTAGGACCACTGAGTCTTCAGGAATGCAGGTGCATGAGCAAAGTATCGGAAGATGGAAAAGCTCCATGCTCCCTCAGGACAGAACTGTCTGCCCTGGCCTTCACCACGGGCCCCACCCATGAATGAAGTCAGCCTCTGACAAAACTCACCCTTTGAAGTCCTGCAATGTGATGGTGTCCCCTAGGAGATTCAAAAACTCCTTGAAAGCTGGGCTCTCCTCATTGTTCCCAAACAGCTCTTCCTCCAGGGTCTGGAAGAAACACAGGGGCCGGGAAGGAATGGGAAGAAACCACTGAGTGTGAAGCGAAAGGGTTGTCCAAACTCAGGGTTCCTTTCTCCGCTTTCCTGTTGTCCATTTGCCATAGCTGCCCTCAGAGACAGGTTAATGGAGGAACACTGCAGAGCTGGGTGCTGGCCCTGGGCAAGGAGGTCTTAGAATCCAGCAGAGCTCAGAGCAAAGAGCTCTCAGACTCGACACCAAAACCATGACTCAAAGTATAGGACTGGTCACTGGCTTTCAAAGTGAAAGAACTCTAAAGAAGGGTTCAGCGTGGTGGCACACTCCTTTAATCCTTACACTCAGAAGGCAGAAGCAGACATAAGTCTGTGAATTCGAGGCCAGGATGTGTCTACAGAGCACATTCTAGGCTAGCTGGGCTACACAGTGAGACCCTGTCTCATAACAAAAACTCTATAGTAATAAAAAAAAAATAAGACCCTACTTCATAATCACTAGGATGGGTCTGCTGATGAGTGACAAGAACAAGTGTGGGTGAGGTTATGGAGACCTCTGAACACTTGTTCACTGTTGACAAAGCAGAGACTCTGGCAACAGCCTATCAGCCTCAGAAGGCTAACTACCGAGCAATTCCACCCCTAGGTATATACCCAAGAGACAACAAAATGCATGGACACATGTACACACACGCACACACACACACACAAAAAAAACTTGTACATGAAAGCAGTACTGTACATAACCCACAAGTGAGAACACCCAGATTATCTGTCAAGCAACCAATAGATTGTTTTTATCTGGTATAGACATTCAGTGGAACATTACTTGACCTAAATATGGAACAGATAGACCACGTTACAACATAGATGAACCCTGAAAACATTTAGCTAAGTGAAAGAAACCAATCAAAAATGTGACATATATTCCTCCATTTCTCAAAGGTCCAGAGTAGACGAACTCACAGAACTGAAGGCAGACTACTTTGAGACAGTCTTACTATGTAGCCAAGGCTGGTCTTGAATTGGATATCTCCCAGGAGCTAATGGGACAGAGGAATTACTTCCATGGTTGCAGGTTTTATTTAGAGAGTAACGAGCATATTTTGGAACGAGATCATTATTGCTGTGCCACTGTGATCACACCTCAAGACACCTGTGGAGCTGTAATTCTTACTATTGTGAAGTGCACAGTGTGAGAATTATAGATTAGTAAAGCTGTAATAAAAACTTAACAGTAAGAAAAATTAGAAAACGGTGAAGTCATAGACATTTCACCTAAGTGGACACACAGATAGCGAGTAAGCACATGGAAAAAAAATGATGTTTTAAAGAATGAGGTTCAGCATCATTAGCCGACAGGGAAACGCAAACTAGAACCACAATAAGGTACAGCACGCATGTGTCAGAAGGGCTAAATTAAAAGTCAGCAGCAACCGAATCCGGCTCAGATGCAGGAAAGCTGGATCACTCACACAGATGGGGAAACAATCGCTTCAGAAAATGGTCTGGCGGCTACACATGCAATTTGCCATACGAGCAGAATTGCTCTGCTAGGCAGGTATCCCAGAGAAATGAAAACAGAGGTTCTTAACCCCAAATCCTACACAAAAGTAGGCACAGTAGTTCCACTCATGAGTCCCCAAAGCTGGAAACTACCCTGATGCCTGAGGGAGTGAATGGCTAAGCACATGCAGCCAGACCATGGAATACTACTCAGCAATAAAAACAGAGCCTAAGCCAGGTGACATGATGGCACAAGCCATGGGAACACACACCTGTAATCCCAGCACTTAGGGAGGTACCAAGTTCAAGACCAGCCTGAGCTACACAGTGAGAATCTCTCTCAAAATAATGAAAGGAATGAGGGAAGGGAGGAGGGAAACAGAAAAAGGGGGAGGAAGAAGGAACAGAGGGAGAGAGGGGGAACAAGAAGAGAAGAAACGAACCAGCGGCACACTTGAGATGCTGGTTAATCTGCTGAGCAGAGAGCAGCCCTGAAGGTTTTTAACTAAAATGTTAATAACTCATAAAAATACGATATGCCATATCAGGGTGGTGCTATCGCAGTGTGAAACTAAGATGGGAAAGCAGATAAATGGTTGCCAATGTTTGGAACTAGAAGGAAGGGCAGAGGCAGGGGGAGAGAGGAAAATGTAGGGAACTCAACGGTAAGAATCTGCTTCCTGACTATGAAACATACACACGGATTAAACAACATGGAACAACGCACACACACACCACATACAATATATCTATGTGAGGGACCTAGAAGGCTCAGCAGATAGGGGCACTTGCTCTCATCCCTGATGACCTGTGTTCAATTCCTGGATCCACATAGTGTAAAGAACTGACTCCTGAAAGCTATCCTCTGATCTCTGAATGCATGTGGACAGACAGACAGACAGATAGGTGTTTTTAAGTCCATGTGAATTGGGGGAACTGGAGTAATATTTCGATTATGTCAGCAATTCTAGTTGCGTCACAGCACTGTAGTTTGAGACCTGACCTTTAGGGAAACTGGGTGAAAGCATCAGACCTTTCTCTGTTATTTCCTTCTACGCAAAACTAAGAAGGTTAATAACTACTAAAGAAAGCAAAACTGAAAGTAAGAGTAAGCCTCTAAGTAGTGACAGACTTAAATCACTGACAAGTCCTACCTAATCCATGTGCTCTGCCAACGGAGGCAGGATCCACAAACACCTGCGGCTACACATAAGACACTCCAATTCGCCAGTCTATTCAAAGCCAAAGTCTCCACCAGACTCTCCCTAGCTCCCCCCTCTCCCATGCTGGCTAGGGGTGGAACTCAGGGCTTTCCTCACACCCCACTAACGCTCTACTACTGGGCTTGACACCCCCAGCCTGTTTCACAATAAGATCAGACCTCAGGTTCCAAGCTTTCACAAGGCGACACAATCTAACTCATCTCAACAACTTCATTTTGCTTTTAATAGTATTTCTCAGTAATCTCAGCAAGCAGAAGGTTGTGACAGAAGAAAAATGAGTTCCAAGCCCGCCTGGGCTACATAGCAAGTTCAATATCAGCCTGAACTACAGTCTCAAAAGCAAAACAAAATAAATCAAATACACATTTGCACGCATACTCATGCACGCTCAGGCACGCATGAACACACACAAACAGACACACACAAAACTGCCTTCACTTCATAGCAAGAGACAGTGACAATAGCTTTCCAGTTAGAGTGGTGTTCTCTAATTTCCTTTCAAAATAAAATCCCTTAGGGGTTGGGGGTATGGTAAAACGCTTGCTTAGCATGTGAAAGGCCCTGGGCTTGATCCCCAGCACCAGAAAAATAAAGAAATAAATAAATGGATACACTTAAGTTTTAAAACATTTTTAGGGAAATAGTAGTTAATAGCGTAGCAGAACAAACACTGCGATGCACATCTTGAGGGAGGCCCACCAGCAGGTGAACACTGCTGTTCAACAGGAGGCAGCTAATGCTTGCCTAGGTGGTCAAGATTGGCCCACTTCCTGTTTTCATAAATAAAGTTTTATTGGAACACAGCCAGCCCAACTCATTTACATATGTGTCTGAGGCTGCTTCTACATGCAGAGTGGATGTGGCAGTCCCCAGGGCTCAGAAGTCTAAAGAGTCTACCACCAGTTTACAGAGTATACTAACCCTGATCTTCAGCAAGCCAAGAAAACCTTGTCACTACAGGCTGTGTGGGAAGGTAGCTTCTTCCAGGCAAGCTACATCTTCAAGAGGAAACAGCCTAGCGTGCCTTCTGGGGCTGGCACTGCTCTCCCGGAATTCACACTCAGCATAGCTATTATCACTGTCTTTGTTTTTGTACAGCCCTTGAGCTTGACCATACACTTAGGGAGGAGGCCTTAGTCATCGCTATCACCCACAGTGCTCTCAGCACAGAACATGACAAACACGACAGTTAGGTGAGGCTTATTTTTATCCAAAGACCAGTTTAGAGCATTTATGCAACAAATGTTCATATTAAATGTTCCTCAGCTGTAGGTTTGCAAAGCAACAATCTGCCTGGCTTTTTTTTTTTAAGTATTTTATCTTCCTAGCTTCTCCCCTGCAGCAGCAGCATTTGGGTACATAAACAAAACACGGCTCCTTCATTCCCAGAGGTAGATAGTAAATATTCAATAATTACAACTTTGCTGGAACATTAAATTATAATCACCTTGTAAAGTATGTTTTGGTAAATTTCACAAGCAAAGAACTTTAATTACAGGGGTGGTAGTAGCCAAGATATATGAAATAAAGGTGTTAATATGTGAAAGTCATTACAGTGGCAACCTGAATCCTCTCCCTTGAATTATGAGATGCATCCATGCTGGACTTTGTAACTCTTCACCCAATTAGTGCTTTGAAGCAGACCTGTGCCTTTTGTGGTCTTATATCTTCAGACAAAGAAACCATCTAACCAACAAAGAAATCAACTAACCAAGAAAGAGATGGCCATAAAAAAAACCACAGAATATCAATGACCTGCAATTAGCAGAACCAATTTTCCCATTCATTTCACATACCAATTGACTCTTACACACATATAAATTCATAAAGTGTGTTTGTATGCGTGTGTGTGTGCCTGTGTGTGTCCCCAACACCATGCCGGGTACTGGATACAAAGGAGAAATGAGCTTGGAATCTCCTCACAGAACCTGGATGAGGAGACACCAGTGCCTCCGGCTGACCATTCTGCTTGGGACATTAGCAATGTTCATTGCAGAAAACAGGTTTAACAACCGGGTTTCCCAGCAAGGGAACAGAAGTTTTGCTCTTTCTAATTGGTATGGTGTAAATATTTCCAACAAGGCTGATTTTAATCTACCAACATGACATCACTGGGCTCCAATACCCCAACGAATGAGGAGAAAAGGCTAATTTCCCAATGGAAAAAGGTGGGAGAAGAGTAGCCTAGGCTAACCCATTCCCTCTCTCGTTTGTGTTTTTTTATGGTTCACAGCCCCCAAATAAACACAAGCTGAGGGAGCAAGGAAGAATTAGACTTTACTGTGTGAGAACTAAACCACCCTCTATAAGACATGCAGACCTTATTGCAAAGTTGTCTTCCTTGATCATTCACCTACCTCCAATCTAATTTATGTTTTAAATGTGACAACTATATTCAGAGCATTTAATAGCCACAGATTGCACATCCATATCTATGAACACAGTATTTACAATAGCCAGGAAATGAAACCAGCATAGTCGTCTATCAAAAGATGAACAGGCAAATACTACACAATGGTATTTTATGCAACCATGAAAAAAAACTGAAATTTTGACATCTTCAGGAAAATGGATACAACTGAAAATAATTGTGTTAAGTAAAATAAGCCAGACTCAGAAAGACAAATGTCACATATGTGGCCCCTGAACTTAAAAACTTATGTGTATCTGCCAGGCATGGTGGTGCACACCTTTAATCCCAGTACCAAGGAAGGAGAGTCAAGCAGATCTCTGAATTCAAGGCCAGCCTGGTCTATGTAGTAAGTTCCAGGCCAGCCAAGGCTGCCTAGTAAAACATGTCTCAAAACTCAAAAGAAAAAAAAATAAATCAAACAAAAAATTTATGAGTATGTGTGTACTCACATGTGTGCATGGTGTGTGTGTGTTTGTGATCATGAAAGATGAAGAGATTGCAATGGAGACAGGAAACTGAGTGGGTAGTGGAGAATGTGTAACAAGAAAGCTGACTGGAAGGTGAAAAGGAACCAGCTGAATTCCAGGAGGAAAGCAGTAGGGGTCAGAAACAAAGGAGAACAAGGTACAATGACATAGAGATGAAGACGCCAAAATTAGCTTAGTATGCTAGGCTAAAATAAAAAAATACAATAAATGTTCTAATTGAAAAGAGAGAGAAGGGGCTGGAGAGATAACTCGGTGATTAATAGCACTTGCTGTTCTTACAGAGGACCTGAATTTAGTTCCTCACAGCCACATCAAAAGGTTCACATCTGATTCCAGTTCCTGGGAATCCAACTCCCTCTTCTGGACCCCATGGGCTCCTGTACTCACATGTGTACTTACCCACACAACACACACACAGATACACATACTTAAAAAATAAAGCATATCTTTAAAAAGGCAAAAAGAGCCTAACTCAGGACCCCTGCTCTTAGGGGTGAAGAAAGTCAAAAACAAGAGGTTAGGGTGACCAACGTGAACCATGGTGCTTACCATAAACAAGAGGCTACAGTGACAAACCAATGTGAACCATGGTGCTTACCATAAACAAGAGGTTATGGTGACCAACGTGAACCATGGTGCTTACCATAAACAAGAGGCTACAGTGACAAACCAATGTGAACCATGGTGCTTACCATAAACAAGAGGCTATGGTGACCAATGTGAACCATGGTGTTTACCTTAAACAAGAGGTTACAGTGACCAACCAATGTGAACCATGGTGCTTACCATAAACAAGAGGTTACAATGACCAATGTGAATCGTGGTGCTTACTGTAAACAAGAGGCTATGTTGACCAGCATGAACCATGGTGCTTACCATAAACAAGAAGCTATGGTGACCAGCATGAACTATGGTGCTTACCATAAAGAAGAGGCTACGGTGACCAACATAAACCATGGTGCTTACCATAAACAAGAAGCTTACCATAAACAAGAAGCTATGGTGGCCAGCATGAACTATGGTGCTTACCATAAACAAGAGGCTATAGTGACCAGCATGAACCATGGTGCTTACCATAAACAAGAAGCTATGGTGGTCAGCATGAACTATGGTGCTTACCTGCCTGGCTTTTTGATAAATGACTCCAAATTTGAAAGTGTTGTTGACATCATGCTCATCATAGGACACAATCATCTGAGAGGCCTAAAAAAATGTGGAAAAAAATCAAGACTGACATCAATAGGAGGCAAGGGAAAGATAAGTCCACTTTGTCAGAGAGTAGGCCCAGGGAGGAGACAGCTACACACGCAGAGGAGAAGCAAAGAACTGGCCCACGCCAGGAAGATGCTCTAAGGCCCACTCTAGCTCCCAGAACCTAGGTTTACCCAGTGGTAGCCAAACCTCCCATTCTGATCCCATCCAGATGTGCCAGCCACAGCTGGGACATAAGGAATTCACTTTACCCCACGGTTTTATTTGTAGTATAAAAAATTAAAGCCAACCCTTTCCCCCGACAAATAGTCAGCAAGGATGGCTCTGCTCTAGTTCATATTCTTTTCAGAAATGTAATTTTGAGTCATTGCTCCTACCCAGATGTCAACCCATAAGATGGATGCACTCTAGGAAGACGTGCAAAGGCGGAAAAAAAGAAAAAGCCTGGCCATAGGCTCTAGTTACACTTCCATTTTGCCTCACAAAATTGGTATGTGAATTACTTAATTAAGAAATACTTAAGTCTGATTCTGAATCCAGTGCTTTGAACCATGTAGTGCTTAGTAACCAGTCAGCCTCGCTATGCATCAGCTCCCTCCTCAATCAAAGGCAGATGTGGAATTTCAGAGACTCAACAAGACAAGGCAATACAGTGGTGAGCACAGAGCAGCTGCCTCTGCCATCACCACCTATGAAACCCTCCGGAAACATCAGAACTGAACAAGCTTATGAGAAAGAGAAGATTACCTGAGGGCTCCTGGGAAACCTCTACGACACAAAGGAGGGATTGGCCATGTGCTGTGCTACAGGAAGAACCCAACTTGACTGGGCTGAAGCACATGGCCAATGACAGGCTGCTATTGCACTTTATCTCTGTGAAGGCCTAGGCTGTCTGAGGAAAGGGGCGCTCCCCAGCTCTCCCAGTGAGAGCCCTGCTAGCCACCCTCTAAGTTGCCCTCCATGGCTGCCTGGGTGAGTTAAATGGAAGAACAGGTACCCTGCAGGGGAAAGGCTGGTCACAGAGACCTTCCACGGAACATGTAACTCTACACATGTAAAAACACACACATCTCATCCAGATCCACGTCTCAGCCAGACCTCAGTCAGCCTCAGACAGACAGCATGAAGTACAGCTGTTCTTCCATTCCCACCAGGCCCTTCAGGCTTCCCAAGGCAAACCTATGAATGAGCACCCTGCAGCCTCTTGATGGATATGGCTGTGACAAGAACTGCCAAACCCGAGTTCAGCTAGGCCTTTTTGATGGGGTTTTACTGGTTATTAAACCTCATTAATTCAGCTTTGATTACAAAGGTAGGTCAGTCTGTATGATACAAAACGTTCTCTGGAGTGCAGCATATTGCTGGTGTCTACAGACAATAAAACAACTCCAAAGAGGCATCCGAGAGAAGGGCTATGCAGCTGAGGACTACGCCACCAGCTCCCCCCCCCAGAGACACACATGTGCTTCTAACGCTGTGCCCAGTGATAGCCATTTAGGACATCTGAGGGTGTTCTGAATGTCGAAGCAGGGTGAAGGTCTTGCTTCCCTGCTAGAAATTTCATCTCCCGGTTCCTGGTTGTCAGAGCTGAGACTTGGGGGATGGACAGAACTCACCCCGCGAGCTTCAGTTGCAGGGGCATTGGCCACGGCAGAAGCCATAGAGGAAGCACATCTCTGCTTCCATTTCCTCCCCAAGCCTCTGCTGGCTTTTGAAGCAGCAGCCAGTACACGGGGTCTTTTCCTGGGGGCAATTTCAAGCAATTCTCCACTGTGGGTGATTTAAGCACTGTCATGCTGTAATTGCTGTTGACTGCATTTGTTGGTTTGTTTTGTTATTATTGCTTCTCCCCATGCACAATCCCTGTACTAGAACTGGGGTCAAGATCAGGCCAGTCGTAAGAGAGCCAATATCAGAGAATTGCCAGTTTATTAGCTATGGCCAGCAAGGCTTAGAGGGCCTCAGAGCTGCAGTAACATGGACAATGGGGAGCCAAGGTTTGGCCTCTTATTTCCTAGTGCATTTCTGAGTTCTGCACCCCATACCTCCATGACGTCAGGCTGGATCTGACAGGCTTTCCAGGTGTAAATAGAATCTGCCCAACCCAACCCTGGTCTCAGAGAAGCACAGCTGGGGAGAGGTAGAAACACTTCCCCATCAACCTTCACAGCAGGCGAGGGACCTACTCAGCTGGGTTGGAAGCCAGGTATGACTGGGGATGGTTCCCAGGGTACGAGTTTGTGGAGGGCTAAGTAAAAAAAGAGGAAGACATAGAAGATCATCATAGCGACCCTACATGGCCCCTCCATGATGCCAGGAGCTCCCCCATGGAGCCCCACATGTACAGATCCAAGCCAAGCTGCAGAGTTGTGGAGGACAATTAGTTCACAGGGACACAAGGGTCCTCACCTTGGGGTACAGGACAGGACTGAATTTCAGCCCCACTGCATCATCACAGAAAGCCTGTGAAGGAAACACACGGGTCAAGAACCATGTCTATAACGTACATCCAGGCTCCTCCACCCACAGACAGAAAGCATCATGGGAGGGGGAGGCACAGCGGGTCAAATTCTGCTGTTCACTGATGTGGACCCAGGACACTCTGGGGTCCTAGGGTTTCATAATAAATTAAAGGGAAGCAAAAAAAATGAAGTCTAGGAAACATTTCCATTCTGACTAGAAGACAATACCAAGAAGCCATCACTCCCCAACTACCACAAAAGACACAACTCTTCTGGCATTCCTGCATTCAGAGTGAACATATTCTATGTATTCAGAGTGAGGGTCCCACTCAGCCCAGTGACTTCACTGTGCTGATTCCATTCCCAAGTACCCCCATCACTCATACAGTGAGTGACATGAGCCCCAACTGCCCCGACTGTCCCTTCCTCAGGCAGAGCTCCCACCCCTCAGTGAAAGCATTCATGGCCACCACCGTCCTCCTCTGAAGCACTAGCCATGGTCAGGCCTGCCTTCCAGCTTCTCCTGTCTCCTGAGTGGAGCAGCTTGAGATGCAGGATGAGCTGGAGGGAGGAAGGAAGACAGAGGCAGCTGATAAGCCACCTCACTCCATTGAGGCAAAGAGCAAAATCGCCTCCCCGTTTCCAAAGGCAGAGCCTGCAACCCCACCCCAGAACCAGCCCTGGGCTGACAGAAAAAAGCCACCTTCCCTTAATTTTCATATTTTACCTTGGCAATCTGAGGGACGCTGGGCAACTTGCTCAATCCAGCCAAGGGGATCCGCTCGTGCACTGTCTTCAGTTTGGACCTGGGTACAGATAAGGGCACAATGAGGGCACCCATCAAAGACAGTCAGAGGATAAAGTGGCTGCAGTCACACCAGGCAGGGTCCTCAGTTCATGTCCATCTCCCTGGAAACATATCTGCCTTCCCAGCCAGCCTTAGGGATAGGGACCCCACACTAAAGGTGAGAAAACGGACTCCTTCCTATGTTCCCCAGGGGTAGTAGATACCTACCAGCCTTAGGGATAGGGACCCCACACTATAGGTGAGAAAACAGACTCCTTCCTATGTTCCCCAGGGGTAGTAGATACCTAAAGATCACACCTGAAAAACTGGCTAATGCAATTAAGTCGCTTCTTTCAAGGTCACTATTATTTTTTGGTTTGTAGATTTTGTTTGTTTTTTGTTGGTTTTTTAAATCTTTTTTGTTTGGTTTTTTTATTCTCCCAGATAACTGGGCCCAGCTTCTGGATATATTTACATTTTGATATGCAAATGAACCTTTATGAAAGATAATCTAATATTTGAAAATCTGGATTTACACAAAATATAAGTGGGATGGAATCTGCTTGGGAAAGGGATTCAAATAAGACTCTAAATTTAGCCTGTTCCCTGATTCATTTAGCACATTATCAAAGCGCTGAATTTCACAGAACACTTTCCGCGTCTGCTTAGATCATCATATGATTTTTAATCCATTAACCTCATGGGTTGTTTCGTTCCATGGGTGAAACGCCGAGTGTTGTGATATATGATTTTTTTAATATTCTGCTGAATTTAATTGGCTGTTGTTTATTTAGATCATCACATCTATGCTCCAAAACAACGCTGGCCTCTTTTTTCCTTCATGTACCTCCCTTGCCAAGTTTCCATAACAAGGTATTATTCCAACCAAGCAAAATCACAGGCTATTTCCTGTCTTCTGAAATGATGTGTGTGATACATGGATTTTGTCCCCCTTTTTTTGGTTCACTAAAGGTTTGCTGTAGTGAATGTGTGACATCTCTGGGCCAGCTATCCTTTATAAGAGGCCCCCTTACAGTTCTTTAATGGTAAACATGTAAGTTTTCTATGAGTCAATTTCAATAGTTTAAGTTTTTCTATCCAAGCACCCATGGCATGCATTGCTATGATGGTTTTTTTTTTTATGATCTCGGGCTTTGTTATTAGCAGCTGTGTCCCTCCAGCATAGCAGTAACCATGGCCGGGTCATAGGCCAGTTTTCTGCTTCATCCAGTAGTGCTGAGGCTAGACCCAGGCTCTCCCAACTCAGCCGCACCCCATCACCCACCTGCATCCTTCCCACATTCTGTTCCTAGCTGAGGCTTCCCTGCCGTAGGCTTTTCACCTTGTCCACGTACGCTTCCACGTCGCATGCCTGTCCTCATCCTTCCTTTGCTTTTCTACCATCTTTTCCTGGCTTATCAACCTGCACATTTACTCGTTTGGCCTTTCTTCTCTTTCACAGACACATCTGCAGCTCTGCATCTGTGTGTGAGCGCCACTTTAACCACATCCCACACACTTTGATAGGTAGTGTTTTTATTGCCATCTTGTTCTAAATATTTTGTCAGCTCTTTTGTGGTTTCCTTTTCTGCCCACGAGTTATTTAAAGGGGCCTTGGGAAAAAGGCTTTCCAAATACAAGATTATTTTCCCCTCAAGTATTTTATTGTTGGTTGATAAATTAATTGTCATATTCAGGGAGCATAATCTATATGGCATTATTTTAAATTTCCTAATAATACACAGACCTTTCTCTTCTCCTTTTCCCAATCCAGGATGTGTTTCTTTTTCTTTTGTTGAGAGAAAGGATACAAGATTGAATCTGTTTACTGTACTGTTCAAATATTTTATAGGCCTCACAATTTTATTCTGTTCTAGTCATTGTTTTCTGAGACTATCCCACTAAACTGAGGGTTTTGTTTACTCCCCCCTAAAACTGTCAGTTCTTGCTTTGAGGCTTTTTGTTGCCATTTTGTTTCCTTACAGGAGAATGAACCTATGGTTTTGCACATGCTAGCAAGGGCTCTACCATGAAGGTGCATTCACACCGCCAGTTCGTGCTTTTTAAACCCAAGACCACCTTACCAGTACACATCCATGACTGTTGGTCCTCAGTGGTCTGTCCTCTTTACCTTTTTTCTAATATTTATCTTTGTGTATATGGATATTCATTCTGTCTGTATGTCTGTGTGCCACATGCATGCCTGGTGCCCAGAGTCCAGAAGAGGGTGTCAGAACCCCTTAAACTCAAATAACAGATGGTTATGAGCTACCATGTTGGTGCTGGGAATCAAACCTGGGTCCTCTTAAGTGCTAAGCCATCTCTCCAGCCTCCAGTCCTCTTTACTACGAAGTAGGCTAAGGCCTATGTGGGAACCCATCAAATGACATCTCTGTCTACTCTATCTTGAAGAAATTCAAAACGAAGCAACAAAGAAGAGTAAGCCAGCAAAGAGCTGAAATCATTCCTTTGTTACTGACAAAGGCCAGGTGAGAACACACAGCTCTGTGTGACCATGAAACAAATCTAGACAAACTTCAGAAACTACCTACAGCTCAGGGACCGTGAGTCACAGGCAAGAACCCCCCTGTGGGGACCACCCCATGGAATACTCCACGAGGAAAGGGGAGAAAGAACATAGCTAAACATCAAGTTCTTGCTCCAGAACACAGATAGAAGAAACAGGGACGAGAACCAGGAGCACTATAGAGCAGTGAGTGTTCCATTCACACAGTGGAAAACATTGGGAAGAAACATTCCAGGGAGACAATGGTGTGTTCCTTTATGTCTATGCTTTTTTAGTGAGATTCTACATGGTCTTGTTTGAATACTGCTCTGCTGGCTTCCTTAGTCATCATTTGCCTCCTGCGTCTTTATCCCTCCCTCATTCTAAACCTTTCCACGCCATGTTGTTTTCTTTTCCTTTTCCTTTTTTTTTTGTTTTTGTTTTTTGTTTTGTTTGGCATTTTTGTTTTTCAAGACAGGGTTTCTCTGTGTAGCTTTGGAGCCTATTCTGGAACTCATTCTGTAGACCAGGCTGACCTTAAACTCACAGAGCTCCACCTGCCTCTGCCTCCCGAGTACTGGGATTGAAGGCGTGAGCCACCACCATCCGGCCCCATGGTTTTTTTTGTTAATGTCTCCTATAACAAAATGAAGTTGCATTCTTAATCAAATCTGGTTTCCTAATATTTTAACAGCTAGCTTAATCTATTATATTTATTGCAACCACTGTGTTTGGAATCACTTCAAGCCTTTCATTTTACATTTTCTGTGGATTATTTTCTTTTCCTCCTCTACAGCATTCCATTGAATGAAGTCCTGGGTGTTTGAGTTTTTGTTTGTTTAATTTGTTCATAATTCTTTATTCTGTTTATCCCTCCATATCCTGCATCTCGCAGTACACATGTTTACAATTTTCCTAGAAACCTCTGGAACTCTGTTGCATGCTTCATCCACTGACTTCATCCACTGCCCACCTGTCAGCCATGCTATTTTTTGTTTATATATATATATATATAAATGCAACCAACCTTCCTTTTAAACTTTCCAAATATAATATTTCCATCAGCATTTAAACTTGTCAAGACTATTTACCTATTTCTTGTTACTTTTTTAATGGCGACCCTTTGTGATTCTCTTCTCTTCTGGCTAAAGTGCATCCTCCAGTAAGTCTTCCAGGGACACTCTGAGAGGCACGCCACTCTCTTTGTTTCTACAGTTTGGAAACAGTTTAATTTTATCTTTAGTGACAGCTTCTCAGGGTACAGAACTGTAGGGTAAAGTATTTCTTCTTGTTCGCTCGGACAACACTTAAAGAGAGCATCCCAGTGTCCAACAACTATTATGACCGGAGGGAAATCTGCTCCCCGCCTAGCTGTCACCACCTCAAAGACTGTCTTTTTTTATATTTATTTATTTATTATGTATACAATATTCTGTCTGCCGTGTATGTCTGCAGACCAGAAGAGGGCACCAGACCTCATTACAGAAGGTTATGAGCCACCATGTGGTTGCTGGGAATTGAACTCAGGACCTTTGGAAGAGCAAGCAATGCTCTTAACCACTGAGCCATCTCTCCAGCCCCTCAAAGACTGTCTTTAACCTCAACTAGCATTACCTTATTTTAAGCTTCGATTTCTGCTGTTTCGTTTAAACATGTCTACCAGTGTTTTGGTTCCGAAATCAGGAGCCACAGTACGTTTGTGAGCTTTCTCCAACTCTCACAGGCTCTCAGCTCTTACTCAGGGTAATTATTCACTGGTGAGCCTCTTTGCTGCTCAGAAACTCCTGAGACAAATCAGAGACCTCCCAGGCTGCTGTCCACACACCTTATCTTCTTCCTTACACTTAATCTCTTATCTGCACTGTGTTCTGAATGGATTCCTTGGGACCATCTCCCAGATCACGCTTTGAAAAGTCTAGATTGTATCCCATGTGTTAAGTTTTTGTCAACAACTATTTTTCATTCTGATAATTCTAATTGCTCTCTTTATATCTCCACATGCTCCTGATTCGATTCTCTGAACAGCAATTTATGACCCTTGAGAGATGGCTCTTCATTCTTCATCTTTCTTCAAGGTTTTAATAAATGTGTTTAAGTTATTCTAAAGCAAGCCATTATTTGCATTTCATCAGCAGCAACTCCCTCTCCCATTTGTTGACATTTTGGCTGTCTCTTAATGTCACTTTTTCCCATGTGTTTGGAACTTTCCACCCACTTTTCTCTATTCTCAGTACAAGCCACCTTGGTTTGGCTTCCATCATGGCTGCCGGTCCGTACAGCCTGGGGATGCCATTCACACTATACAGTCGGTTGGCGTGGATCATCACCTATGCTCCCCTGGCTCAGCTCAGCTCAGCAACCTCCTTACCCGCTTCCTGCTGTGGCTTTGCCTTCACTCCAAACTGTGTTCTTCACTGTGTCCAGTCAATTCATTCTATGGTGTAGGAGGGTCATCTGTCTATGTGTTACTTTCATTGGTTAATAAAGAAACTGCCTTGGCCTTTTGAT
>LOEQ01004950.1:22177-34759 GCA_001685075.1 Bramus lutescens | reverse complement strand
GTGGCTACTATCCTTATGCTCCCTTCTCCCTGCCCCCGAGAAGAATTGGAAGTTCAGAGAGGGAAATAACTTGGTCAAGGGCACTCAGCTAAGAGGACATCAGGTTCAGACCTGAATCTGGGCTGGGAGACTCCAAAGCATGTGCCCCAAACCCTCCTTCAAATGCCTAGGCTTCGGCTAGAATTGGGGGTCTTGGATCCTAGCTTCAGTGTTTCAGAACTACCAAAGTGGCCCAACCACAACTTAGTTATGTGGTTTCCAAGACTCAGTTTGCACAACGGTAAGATGAAAAGAGACGAGGCCCATGCCTGAGGGGACTCCAGCCACACAGCCGCACTCCCTCTCCACCACTCCCTAGATGTCAGCTCCATCCAGGCAGCTGTTGGAAACTGAGTCCACTACAGCCAGTGCCTAGTGCACCATGGCTAAGTCTTACACATCACAACTCTGCTTCCCACTGTCTCTACTGAGGTGTAGCTGACAAGCCATGCTGGGCATCACTGTCTCTGAGATAACCGAGTGGCTGAAAACAAGCCCCCTGCCCTAGAGAGGCTCCCAGTATAGCTGGGAAGACCAACCCAGCAGCCTCTCCAAACAGAGCAATTCAAGAGTCCCCAGGGCCGGGTTCTGTGGGAAGAGGCAGGGACTTCAGCTGCAGGGGAAATGGGTGGGCTGAGAGAGCAACCATAGAGAAGGCAAGCCAAGCGAGACACCCGCCCCTCCCAGTGATCGGAGATCTATCTCACTGGCCAGCAGGGAGATTCCCCAGCTTTGCTCTGCTGTTGAACACTTAACGATACCCTGTCTCCTGCTACCCGGCAGTGCATAGCTTTTCCACATCTAGATTATGAGTTCCCCTAAAAGAGCAGAAAATGAGTTTGTAGTCCACAAACTACCAGTTGCAGAGGAGAATTTATTCCGTGGTAACGGCACAACTACTAACAATTACTCTCCCTTAACAAACACATCCTTCCCTTCCGCGCCCTCTGTTCTGTACCACAGGACCATGCTGGACTGTTTCTCTGCCCCTCCTCTCAGGGCTTCCCATCCCTTATTTCAAACCTTCCTCCTGAGATAAAAATATTTTCAAAAGAATAATATAAAGCAGATCGTCCTTCTCTAGAGTAGAAACATACGTTATTTTTTTTTCAGCTCTCCCCTGTGACATGGAGGCAGGAGAGCAGTGAGATACACAGTTCTGAAAACCTCATGAGGAGAAAATAGCCTCTTCAATCTACAATCCCAGAGAAACGCTTGACATATGTATACCATGGTCAACCACTCCATCACAATCCTGGCAACTGAGCCCAGAACTCAGGTGACACTAGTGTGGACAACAGAACAGCTCTTCCTGTGAGCCCTAATCTGGGGTGAGGGACCATGGATCCGGGACACATGGATACAAACACCCCGGCTACTCAGTGCCCTGTGTTCAATGGCACAGCGTCTGCACAGAACCTGCACACATCCTGCTGTGTCCTTCAAGCCATCTCTAGGTGACATACAATCCCTAGCATGACATTGAGCAAACAGTGTTGCTGCTTTGTTCAGAGCAAAGATAACATCTATACATGTTCAGCTCAAATGGAACCCCCCAGTGCTCGTATCCATGGTTGCTCTAACCCACAGAGAGGGATCTGAAGCTATGGACCGTGATTACTAAGGGCCCTCAAATGTTCTTCAAACATTGACCTTCATGTGGTGCCCTCCAGGCTTTTACATAGAGGATCTCATTCCATCTCCAACACTGTGTCAGTGGGTATTTTTACTCTTATTTGTTTCTGGTGACTTGTAAATGGCAAGCCGGTTGTGCAGTACGTGGCAGACGCAGGGTTTGAACTCAGATCTGCATCTCACTTATGGCTCTGCCTCCCCAACTCCACATAACTCTCCTCTACATGGGGCTTGCTTTTCAAGGGTTCCTTTTCAATTCACTCCAGAGTCAACATCTCTTCTGAGCCTTCCCCACAGCCCAAGGGTTAATGGTATACTGGGCTGGCTCTCCATGTCTCAAGGTGGGAGTGTTCCCAAAATTTCAGTACCACTCAATAGCATAGTAGCCTAAGTTGTTGGGCCTGAGGGTCCTCTCCCTCCAAAACCTCCTGGTACTGAGGTCCACAGCACCATAGCATCCACACCTGAGGATGGGCTGTTGACCCATTTGGGGGTACTCACCTGCATTTTCTCCAGCATCTCGAAAAACTCAGCGGACTAAAAGACATAATGGGGGAAGGGTCAGTAAGAAGGGCTGCTGAGAATGCCTCCCACTCATCAACCCTCTGAAAACTGAGCCCCAGCCTTCCTTCCCCAGGGACAAGACTCATTTGGGTCAAGAGAGAAGCTAATGTGATTTTTGCCTTTGCAGGCCTGCAGGGCCAGAACACTCCAGGCAATCAAAGAAGAAATAAAACAGGCCCCAGCTGATGATCGGTCCTAGAGAGTGCAGGCCCTCGCAGAAGGGGGTCATGCGGTTCCCTAGAGAAAATCCAAGTCCACCAAAATGCCTGGGAAGGCAGCAAGATTGGTGTTTGGGATGTTTCCAGCCAGCAGCAGGGCCAACATGGCCAACCCTCATAGTTTTCTGCTATTTGTGACACCATGACCTTTTCTGTCTCCTATAAAATCTCATTCAGGACCTGACAGAGAGCCAGTAAAAGCACAGCTGCTCCAGCCTGACCTTGATGTGGCCCTGTGACCCCAGTCCCTGAGGCATGGCATTGAGACCTAGAGTGAGTTGGTGAAGCAGAGCTTGAGACCTCCTTGACTGGGCCTCCAGGTCCAAGGAGGAATTATTTTTAACTGCTCCAACAACATCTTTCCAGACCTTTAGCCTAGTTTGGTATCACCTGTGTAAACTCCAGGGGAAAAAAATGGAACAAGGAAGCTGAGGAAACTGCTAAAGGAACACAGGAGTCCCTAGAAGCCCCCCACTCACCAAGCCAACTCCACTGCCCACATCTGAACCCTGGCACCGGTAAGCCGATAAGTGCCCAGAGCAGATAGTCCCCAGATGAAATAGAAAAGCTAACCATGATGGAGAACACACACATCTTCATCACTTCTTCATGCACAGGCAGAGGCACCCAACACTCTCCAGGCTATGCAGGTATCAGTGAGCTAGCTAGCCTGTGGTCCCACTGCCCTTCGAATCTTCAGAAGGGAACCACCAATGGGAAAGACTTCTGGAGAGTCACCTGGAGAGACTCATTCCTGCTTCCAATGCCAATCATCTGTCAGACTAAGCAGGGCTCCTAAGGAGGCAGAAAGCCTGCAGCCTACAGTCATCTAGGATGTTCAGTCTGGAACCTGATTATCAGCGTACAGGAGTAGGCCTGGGGCATCCACACCCAACGCCCATTATCAGAGTAGGCACCAAACATCCAGACTCCAAGTCTGGCCTTCCTACTCACTCTAAGTATAAGCTGCACAGTATTCTTTTAGATCCAGTCTCCAGGACACTGGGACTGCCATAGAGCTTACACAAATCGATAAAGATAGGAGACAATAGAACAGAAGGAGCCAGTGTTTATTTAAATAGACTCCTGACCCAACAGCTACACCCAATTAAAAAAGTCTATATCCTAACACATGTACACCATGCCAAACACTCATAAAAATTTTCATCACTGCATTGATTACAACAGTAAAAAACAAAAACAACCTCAATGCTAACCTATAAAATATGGCTAGACTAAGCTACATCCATAGACTAAAGTGAAAATACTATATACAACTGTATGTTAATAAAATTAAATAACTTACATGATATGGACAGATTCACATGAAACCACAAAGTACAAAAACTGACTCAGAAATAAACAGAAAGTCTAATATGTGTATATATATATATTTATATATATATAACAAATAGTGATTACCCTCAAAGAAAGGCCCTGGGACAGATGGCTTCAACTGTACATTCCACCAAATATTTAAATAAGAATGAATGTCAATCCTCATGATCTCTGTGAATATACAGCCCCAGACTAGGAGACTTCATTTGCTAGCCATGTGTCTGATAAGGGATCATACGTGGAATATGTGAAGAACACAAGCAACCCAATAATAATAATAAAATAACTCCATTTAGAAAGAGTGAATGTGGGGCTGGGGAGAGGGCTCTGCAGGTTAAGGGCAAGTGTGCAAGCACAAGGACCAGACTTTGGATCCCCAGATCCCAGTGGCAGTGGAGACCTACAGTAACTGTGGGACACGGGAGGCAGAGACAGGGAATCCTTGAAGCCAGCTAGACTAGTTGACTAGTAAGCTCTGACCCTTCAATGAGAGATCCTTCCTCTATATATAAAGTGGAGAGCAATCAAGGAGATACCAGACATCAGCCTTGGGCCTTCGCAGGCAGGTGTACACATATGTGAACATGGATCGACACCACATACACATATCCAAAAAAACATACAAATATATACCACATACATATATGCAAAAAAGCAAACGTCTATATAGACATACCCCTACCCTGAGAAGAGACAGATGGACAGTAAGCACGGGAGACAAAATTCCATATCATCAGCCGTCAGGTAACAGTAAAACCACAATGATACTCCACTCACATTGCTCAGGCGGCCACAATTAAAAGATGGGGGATGGAAAATCTGGGAGGACTTAGGGGGAGGATCGAGGGCAAATATGATCAAAATACACTGTATGAAATTCTCAAAGAATTAAATTCCTTTTTGAGGGGGTTTCAAGACTGTTTCTCTGTATAACCCTGGGTGTCCTGAAATTCATTCTGTAGACCAGGCTGGCCTCCAACTCAGAGATTCTCCTGCCTCTGCTTCCTGAGTGCTAGGACTAAATCTCTGCACCATCACTTCCTGACAAGAATTAATTATTATTATTAATTTTAAATTTTAATTATAATAATTATTAATAAAGAAAGAAGGGTAAATACAAACATGATGACATTGGGGTCCCATGTTTTGCTGGTAGGGTGAAAAATGGCACACACACTGTGGAAAATAACTTTTAGTTCCTCAAAAAAGTTAAACACGGAGCCAAGCAAGGTGGCACACACCTTCAATTCCAACGCTCAGGATGTAAAGGCAGGAGGATCTCTGTGAGTGAAAGGTCAGTGGTGTCTATGTGGCAAGTCCCAGGCCAGCAAGAGTCCCTACACAGGAAAAAAAGTAGATAGATAGATAGATAGATAGATAGATAGATAGATAGATAGATAGATAAAAAGCTTGTAGCCAGAAAGAAAAGTTATTATATGAAAATATCTATTTTCAATAATAAAAAGAAAAATCAAACATAGAGATGCCATCTGACCCAGAAATTCTATTCCAGTATGTATACCCAAAAGAACTGAAACGGGGACTCAAATACTTGTACACAGTGTTCACAGCAGCATTTTTTACACTTCCCAAAAGGTTAAAAATTCCAGATGTCTGCCTGGAGAATGGGTAAGCAAAATGTGACATAGAGATACAGTGGGATAGGATTCAGTCATAAAAGGGAAAGAAGTATTGATTTGTGATCTCATATAGACGAGTCTTGAAAGATTACAGTAAGTACAAAAAGACAAACACGAAAAGCTACATAGTAGAAGACCCAGTCTATGAGTTTAGTGTCCCGGATACGAGTGCCTGTGCAAACAAAAAGCAGATTAATAGCTGCTGAAGGAGGAAGGGCCAGAAGACTAGAAGACGACAAGCAAAAGACACTGTGTGTCTCTGAGAATGACTAGAACCTTCTATCACTCACTGTAGCAAGGGCTGCACAACTTCGTGGATGTACCAAAAACGTTAAGTTGTACACCTTAAATGGGAGAGCTTGTGGCATATGAATTATCTCAAGAGAGATATTTTTAAACCCTACACAGTGATCCAGAAAGAAAGAGACAGTTCACACGGTTTGTGTAAAACATTCTTCCAGATTCATTAAGTTGTGGAGGAAAGCAAGTCAGGACATAGCACTGAATATGATCTCACTTTTATATTTAAATAAAATAAAAGAACCTATATAGATGTATAGAAAACAAACGACCTCAAACTATCAAAAAGTAGTCATGTCGAGAAGGGTAGATGGGGCTGCTTCACACAGCAGAGCCACATCACTCACACAAATGATTTCTGCGAGGAAAACAGAAAGATGCACAGAGAACCTGAAGCATCCACTAAAGGAGAAACAGAAACTGACCACAGAGCAGCGGGACGGGTGCCCAGCTTCCTACTCACTGAAGAACAGACATGGGGATAATAAGACAACATTGTTCATCTATCATGTTGGCCAGGGTCGGTGAGGATATGGGGTGCTGGACACAGGATCCATAGGGGTACATGTAGCTGGGGTGATCTTTCTAGAGGACAATTTTGTGCTCAGTGTCCAAAGTCTCAAAAATGTTCACATGGTTTTGGGCTCAATAAAGCTGTTCTAGGTGATCCTAAGAAGATATATGAGCAACTGCACAATGACAGGCACCAAAGGGTGCTTACGGGTTTAAAAAGAAGAAAAAAGAAAAAGGAAAGAGTAGGCGTGCCCAGAGGAGGGAAGAGCAAATGATGGAAAGAGCATGTCCCTAGAGTCACAGTCCACAAGGGTGGGCAAGGTGGAGCGCTTAGGAGGTGGAGGTAGGAGGACCAAGAGTTCAACGTTATCCTCACAGTGAGTGCAAGGTCAGCCTAAGATACAGGAGACCCTATCTCAACAAAGAAAAGGTCCCACGAGAGAAATCTTAGAGAATTCTGCCCACACATATTCACAGTGCACTGCTAGGTGGGGGTAACGCACTGTAAAAGAGAAAGGAAGGCAGTCCCTCCCTTTCAGTTAAACATAAACCCGTGTCTGCATGGACGGGCAGGTCTGAGGATGAGCATCCATCCAGAAGCGTCTTGGGAGACACAGACCCAGATGAGAGCTTCAGTGTTTTGCTCTTCAGCATTTTTATAAACTGCTTTTTACATGCAGGTTTTAAAAATCTTGACACATATTGGAGGCTCTGGCAGGCTTTTTTTTTTCTTTTTGCTTCCCCCGAAACCAGCTTCAGGTCCACCCCCCAGCTTCCTAACAAGGAGTTCCTGAGACACAAGTTACACAGTCTTTGGAGATTAGAGAAAGCTCTGGATTCAAGCCAACCTATCCTCAAGTACATATTTAGCTCTGTATATCATTGACTAGGATGCTTCTCTGAGTCACCCCTCAACCCAGCTCACTCCCTGCTTACCCAGCTGGTAATCAGAAACCTCTTCCACAGTTCCCTCCTGAGGATCACTGAACCCCAATTGATGAAACACCTTCAAGACATGGGCAGGATGCTGGAAATACCAGGCAGGATCCAGATTCCCAGAAACCTGGTCTTTACTCTGAGACATAGCTATGCAGGGCTATGTTGCAGATGACCAGTCCAAGTCCACATTATTCAGAGGAGGCATGAAGCCCTTCTTACTGAGACACCAAATGCACTTCTCCTCTGCTGTGTAACAAATGACTCCAGAACTTGGTGCTCCCAAACCATTTATGTAGCGTTCGGGAGTCAACATGGCATGTGGTGAGAATATAATTGCTCAGTGACCTCACTGGAGCTGGTACACCCACATGAACATCAACAGAAGGGCATACTTCATCAGAGGGGCCTCTCCACGAGCTGCTTGAGTGTCCTCAACATGGGCCGGCTGTGTTCTCCCAGAACACAGGAGAGGAGACACACAGAAGCAGCTGTGTCATCCTGCACCACTCAATATGAAATCATACAACCATCACCCCACATTGTCCTATTATCGGAAGCAATGAATAGGAAATCCAGCACACACTTGATGGACAGGGGATTGGGTTCTACCTCTTGAACAGAGAGCTACAAAAGAATATATGGATGTAGTCCAGGGAAGATGGCTCAATCCATAAAGTGCGTGCCCCACAAACGTGTGAACCTGAATTAAAATCCCAAGCATCCGTGTAAAAAGTGAGGTGCTGCAGCAAATGTGCCTATAATCCCAGCACTGGCGAGAGAGATGTGTGTCCCAGAGGCATGCTGGAATGCTAGCTGGCCACCTGGAGAGACTGTGTCTCAAAACTAAGGTAGAGAAGCAACTGAAGAAGACCCACCTGATGGAGAACTCTAGCCTACACACACAAACACACATACAGTGTGTGTGAATATAACTTAAAATCAACACATCAGGAAAGGCTCCAGTAAAACCCAGGATCCAGCCTGACCTTACAAGATAAATAGAAATGGCTTGACAGAGAGGAATGCAGAGCACACAGTGCTCAGGCACCAGGAACTATGTGGCCAGGGCGGGAAAGGAAAGAAATACAAGCATTTGATGAGCAGAGGATGACGGACCTCTGGATCAAGCATCTTTAAGATCAAATGGAAGGGACAGCTGGGATCTAGACCTGAGAGACTCTGAACACCAGGACTAGGGCTCCTTCTGCAAGCCAGAGGGTTGATTACAGCAGAAAGAGAGGAGGCAGCAGAGCCCAAATCTGGGAAACATCCACGCTGCTACTACCCAGCTGTGTGATAATGCTGCATGTTACTCTCTCGATTTTCTCCACTGAAAACTGAACCAAATAATCCTTAGCCTCCTAGGGTCTTAGCACCCAGCCAGGACCTGGTTCCACAGCACATGCCCAGCAGACAGTGGTTACAGGCAGCAGTATCAGGAAGCTGGTGGAACACACTTTCCCTTGCTGAGAGACATTCTAGCAGCTTCAGGATACTTTGTATTTCATGACTCCAGGAGTCTCCCCATAGATGGTATTTCTGGATGACTGTTGCAAACAAGTGACCCATGGCCCTAGGGCTGGCATGGAAGGTAAGAAGAGCCATGATTCACCCTCAGCTGTGAGTAACACACCAGGTGGAAGATTCCTTTGTGGACAATGCTCAGGAGCAGAAACCAGCCAATGCATGCTGGCCTGCACGGTGCTGGCCCAACTTTTCAGTGACTTGCTGAACTTTTCAATGGGACAATTCCACCGCTGGCAAGGAGCAGGTCTCCCTTTCCACCCAGAAGCAAGGTGACTCAGGCCAGTCTGGAACTGCACTGCAGCCATTTGGACCCACCCTCATCTGTCTGAGAATACTCCACCCACTCAAGGGCATGAAACCCCATACTCACAGACTGCCTAGTATTTTCCTACATATCCTGTAGGATAGAAGGAAGACCTGGCTGGGGCATCCTTAGGAAGGGGAACTCCTTCCACCTGGAAAGCAGCCCCCTGGATTTCACTAAGGAATGTCATCCAATAGCAGTGTCAGCTCAGCTGTCTATTTTATTATTAGCAACAACTGTTGCCACCCAAATCAAAGCAGTGACCAGCCTTTCCCCCTGGGTTCTGCTTTCACAGCCAGTCAACTAGGCCATGAAATAATCAGACAACCAGCCCAGCCAGGGAAGTCACAGGCTGGGCCCCAGGGTTCCATCCCGTTCAATCTCTGTCCTCTTCACCTCCCAATATAGAAACAGTCTGGTCTCCCCTCTGGAGGGCAAAGAGAGTCCTTGGGGAAGGTAATGCTGGAGGAGGGTGGAGAGAGCAGGAACAAGCATAGACAGGAACTACAGGGAGCCATTTGGATTTAGGAAATCTCAAGAAATCATGCCTGAGCTCTCTCTTGCCGGTTCCCGGCTGCCCAGGGAGTGAATAAGAGGAAATGATGGATGGAAGATGGCATTTGTATGAGACAGTTGTTTCCTGGTGCCCACATAGGATTGGTTCCAGGGCCCTCTACAGATACCAAAATCCACAGATGTTCAAGGCCTTTATATAAAATGCCATAGCATTTACATACAATCTACACATGTCCTCCTATGTACTTTAAATCTGTTCTGCATTATTCATAATATCTAATGCAATTTAAATGTTATGTAAATGGGAAGGGACATATGTATGTGATCAATATAGACACATGCTCTTGCACTCTGTGTGTGTGAACCTAGAGTCTTGCACATGCCAAGCAAGCTCTCTACTACTCTATCCCAAGTTTTTAATAAGTTTTATTTTGAGACAGAGTCTCGCTACTCAGTTGCCCAAGTTAGCCTTGAACTCATTCTATAGCTTGGCTTTGTAATCCTCCTGCCCAT
Source organism: Bramus lutescens (assembly GCA_001685075.1). Lineage (NCBI taxonomy): Eukaryota > Metazoa > Chordata > Mammalia > Rodentia > Cricetidae > Bramus > Bramus lutescens. The sequence goes on along the minus strand of LOEQ01004950.1, from coordinate 24,713 downwards.
GTCTCCTGTTCAGCTGGGATTACAGGCATACACTACCAGATCCAGCCAGACATAAGCTTTTATTTGAACATTCTTGATCCATGGGGAGTTAAGTCTGTGGCTGCAGATCTGGGTCTAACTACAGAAGACAATCAAGGCATACCATTTTACCCCTTTGTGCCCTTCCCACCTGCCAGCCTCCCTCAGCTTAGGGAAGCCCTACATTGGCATGGTTCCTCCCTGCAGAGTCTGTCGATTTATTTTTCTCTCCTTATGCTCCCTAGCCTGTGGGACCTCTACCAACGTTCCCCCTCTCATCCCATTTGGAGAAATGATGCCCTCTGCCACCCACCTGCCTACTCAGCATGTGCCTGTTGAGCAACCTGCCCCAGCCTGGGCTCTGCTCTACCACTCCTCTGCTTGAAGAGGGGTGTTTGCTCAGCCTTGCTACACTCCACTCTCAGGAGTGAGCATACTCCAAACACATGGGCAGTTCACAGAGCAGGGCCTGGTACCTCAGAATGGGACTGGCCAGAAGTACATGAGCTAGTGTGTGCACTAGTGTTCAGCACCCAGCACAGACTTGGTGACCACAACCCAGGCCTCCTTAGCTCTGCACTCTCAGTACAGGCACAGACTGCAGGAGCAAAGGCACAGGCAATGGCAAAGAAAAACCCCAAAGGTGAGTGAGGAAATTTGTGAATCCACACAGGTCCTGCGATAATAAAGTGGAAAAGCTGGGTGCCCATTGCTCAGAGAAGAGGAAATCCAGTGTCAGAGCACGTTCTGGTCTCCATAAAGAGGGACATCTTTAAAAAAAACAAACAAACAAACAAACAGAAAGAAGAGAGCTGGGGATATGACTCAATGGGTAAAAGTATCTGCCACACAAGTGTGAGGACTAGGGTACAGATCCCTGGAGTCTACATAAATGCAGAGTGGGCATGGTGGTCTGCCTGTAACCCCAAACATATGGGAAGCAGAGGGGGGATTCTCAAAACAAACTGGCTAGACAGACGTGCCAAATGGTGAGCTCAATGTACAAGTGAAAGACCTGGTACAAATATGTAAGATGAAGGGTAACTAAAGAAGACATTGAACTTCAACTTCTAGTCTCTGCACATACACACACACACACATACACACACGCACACACACACATACACACACTTGCACCCACATTCATATATGCACCCAAGAACACACATGGGTGTACATACAAATATACACACTACCTATACATACACCATATATGTATACACATAAAAAAAGATTCTGGGCATTCTGTCACTAGGTTATATAAATCTTGGAGAGCCAGACAGAACACACACACATTTACAAAGTGACAGGTGCACCCCATGGTTGCTTGAATATCAAGTACACCATGCCATCCCACACTGCTGCTGCTTCAGAAGTCCTTAAGCACAGGACAGCAGGGATAGAGGATCAGGGCTAATGACCCAGTTGCTACAGCCTCATTCTTGGGCCTAGATGTTCAAGAAATACGTGCTGAATACATAACGAAAAGAAAGGCAAGAAGGAAGCAAACTGCGGAAACTGAATCTTAGGCCTTGGAGTGGCTTGGACTGATTCCTTGAAATTGCTAGAGTTAATCTAGATTTTAGATAGTCCAGAGCTCCTGCTCCACAGAGCTGTCTGTCCCCTGACCTCATATGGCCCACCTCGCCAGAACAGTCAACTCTATCTCCTTCCAGAATAAGATCTGGTCCCCTCAAATGTCACCAGCATGCTTCTCATTCCTCTCCTTAACTCAGCCTCCCCAGCAGCCCAAGTGGGGTCAGCCCCTCTGCTGTTAGAGGAACTGGCCCAGGACATAAAATACTCAGAGGCCCAGACTTTCCCAAAACAGCAAAGGCGATTGCCATTATTCTTGACCGGCCACCATAGCTAGACAGTAAGATCCTGCTGCTGAAGACACAGCACACTTTCCTTGTAACAGAGCAATCAGGCTGGAACACTGATCTGGGCAGCTACCTCCCTGCTGGGTAGCTTTCATAGTGCTGGAAGGGGTTATGCAGCTCCCTGTAGTGGGGTAGTCATCAGTGGACTTAACTGAGGTGGACCCTGCACATGACAATACTGACCTGACCTGCCTGGTGATGCCAATGGTGGCTGTTAGAGGGGTAACCAACACCTTTCAGCTTGGATTTGAGGCCTGTTCCACTGAAGGGAATCCATACCTGGTACTTAATCAAATGCCCAGGTCTGGGGAGGCCATAGCTACTTTGATTTAGCCAAATAGTCCTATCATCAAATTGCCTCCTAAATATTTAATATTTGTTTATACACATTGTTCTCAACCTTGGTCAAATAAATACCTTTTTGCAGCAAGCATCAGAGACTCAGAACTGCTCAGAGCACTGAGAATAAAGTGACTGTTAGACTGTCCAGCTCTAGATGGGACAATGATGTCAATCCCTCCCCCAGGCTCAGAGAACACTGAAAAAGAAGGAATGGAAAGAATGTAACAGAAGGAATGGAAAGAATGTAACAGAAGGAATGGAAAGAATGTAACAGAAGGAATGGAAAGAATGTA
>LOEQ01004950.1:11406-22061 GCA_001685075.1 Bramus lutescens | reverse complement strand
CAGAAGGAATGGAAAGAATGTAGCAGAAGGAATGGAAAGAATGTAACAGAAGGAATGGAAAGAATCTAACAGCTGGAAGACGAGAGGAGGGCTGAGAAATGTGGCCTCTGACTATGACAGGAACTCAAGTCACTACAGTTACCTGCACAAGATTTATACAAGACCAAGCCAACCAACATTCCAGCATAGATGGGAGAGAGGTGCAGGAGGTTGTACCCACACCAAAAAGTTATTGGCAACTGATGGCTGCGGGGGGAGGGGGGATACTTTTCTTCAGAGGTGCGGATGCAGATAGGTTGCCTGTGTCAGGTGGATGGCCCTACACCCATGCCTGTGTAGACAGCGCTAGGACTTTAAGCACATGGATCTCAGTGTGATCCCCTAAAACTCATGTAAATAAAGCCAGACATGTAATCCCAGTGCCAGGGAGACAGAGACAGGCAGATCTTTGGGGTGCACTGGCCAGCAAGTTTAGACTACTCTGTAAATTCCAGGCCAATGAGAGTGGTTGTCTGAAAAAACAAGGTAGACTATGACCAGAGGAGAGCTGAGATTGTCCTCCAGCCTCCACATGAGTGCACTCAGAAAACTAAGAATGAAGAAGAATTTCGTCAACGTGACAAAGAGCCATGAGCACACTTGATGGTGAGTGTGAAAGCCTTCTCACTGATATTATGAATAAGACACCTGCTGCCACCACCCTGTTCAGAATGCTAAAGGTTGAAGAAAGAAATGAAACTAATTCCCTATGGCACAATCCTATCCAGGCAACCAAAATAAGGAGAAAAGAAAAAGGGGGGGTGCTCCGGAACTAATAAATGAAGCCAGCAAAATTTCAGAGTAAAAAAAAATTAGTGGTGTTTCTCTACATTAACAATGAACAAAGTGAAAAGGAAAACCATTCCAAGCACAGCCACATAAAAAAAAAGAACAAAACACCTAGGAACAAATTTAAGCAAAAGACTTGAAACTGTGAATTATAAAACATTGCTGGAAGAAACTGAAAACACTAAATTAATGGAATGGTACTCCATGTTCATGGACAGAAAGACTTGATAATTTTAATATGTATGGTGGTCTGAAAGAAAATAGCTCCCTAAGGGAGTGGCACTATTAGGAGGTGTGGTTTTGTTGGAGTGGGTGTGGCCTTGTTAGAAGAAGTGTGTCACTATGGAGGTGGGCTTTGAGGTCTCATATATGCTCAAGCCACAGCCAGTGTCTCAGTTCACTTCCTATTGCCTTTGGATTGAGATGTAGAATTCTCCAGCATGATGTCTGCCTGCACCCTGCCATACTTCCAGCCACCATGTTCCCTGCCATGATGATAATGAACTAAACCTCTGAAACTGTAAACTGCCACCTCAGTTAAACATTTTCCTTTATAAGAGTTGGTCATGGTGTCTCTTCACAGCAATGGAAACCCTAAGACAATCTATACTATTGAATCTGGAATGTCTCCTATAGGCTCAAGTTTTAAGCACCTTTTTCCCAGATGTGTGGCTATTTTGAAGACTGTGGGTCCTTTAAGAGATGGGCCTGGTTAGCAGAAGCCATAAGGGGCATTCTTTGAAGGTTATACCTGCTTCTAGTTCCAGCCTGTTTTTTCTGTTTCCTGGTCTAGTGACTTTCTGAGAAGCCATCTGCCACAGGCTCTTGCCTACCTTGCCGCAATGAACTTGAATACCTCTGAGACCATGAGATAAGACAAACCGTTCTGCCCTTAAGCTGCTTCTGTCACATCAGGAGCCAACCTCAGAGAGTTAATACCAAACAAAGCAGTGTACATATTTAACACAGTTCCTAGAATAATTCTGGCCACTGTAGAAGTTAAAAAAGAGTACCCCAAATTTGATATGGAAATTTAAGGAATCCAAAATAGCCAACACATTCTTTTAACATAGGACCTGGGGATCAAACTCAGGTCCTCAGGCTTGTTCAATATCGAAATGCCTGTCTCCCAAGCCATGATTTCTGTACTGTTTAAGCTTCTTGAGTGACCTCTATATTGCTTTCCACAGCAGCTGCTCCATTTCACATTCCCACCAGGAGTCTTACAGGAGTCCCAGCTTGACCACAGTCTCACCAATACTTATTATCTTTGGGAATTTTTTAGTTCTAGCTCTCCTATGGAGTGGGAGGTACCATCTCACTCTGAGTAAGACTGTGTTTTTCTGACAGTTAATGGTATTGATTACCTTTCACATGCTTGTTGGCCCTTTGAATGTCTTCTTTGGATAAATGACTTTTAAAATCTTTAGCCTATTCTCAAGCATATAAATTAACCTACTATCTTTTCTTTTAATTTGTGTACATGTGTGTGTGCACATGTGTCGCGTGTGTGCATGCGTGCGTGTGTGTGTATTTAAGGGTGAGTATATGCCACATGAGTGTGGATAAATGCAGAGGCCAGAAAAGGGCATCAGATCCCCTGGAGCTGGAGTTACAGGTGGCTGTGAGCTGCCTGATGCGGGCACTGGGAATTGAACTCTGATCCTCTGCAAAAACAGTAATCACTCCTCCTAACCATTCAGCCATCTCTCCCGCCCCCATAGCTTCATATCTTTTATGTAGTTTGCAAATATTTTCCCCACTNTAACAGCTGGAAGACGAGAGGAGGGCTGAGAAATGTGGCCTCTGACTATGACAGGAACTCAAGTCACTACAGTTACCTGCACAAGATTTATACAAGACCAAGCCAACCAACATTCCAGCATAGATGGGAGAGAGGTGCAGGAGGTTGTACCCACACCAAAAAGTTATTGGCAACTGATGGCTGCGGGGGGAGGGGGGATACTTTTCTTCAGAGGTGCGGATGCAGATAGGTTGCCTGTGTCAGGTGGATGGCCCTACACCCATGCCTGTGTAGACAGCGCTAGGACTTTAAGCACATGGATCTCAGTGTGATCCCCTAAAACTCATGTAAATAAAGCCAGACATGTAATCCCAGTGCCAGGGAGACAGAGACAGGCAGATCTTTGGGGTGCACTGGCCAGCAAGTTTAGACTACTCTGTAAATTCCAGGCCAATGAGAGTGGTTGTCTGAAAAAACAAGGTAGACTATGACCAGAGGAGAGCTGAGATTGTCCTCCAGCCTCCACATGAGTGCACTCAGAAAACTAAGAATGAAGAAGAATTTCGTCAACGTGACAAAGAGCCATGAGCACACTTGATGGTGAGTGTGAAAGCCTTCTCACTGATATTATGAATAAGACACCTGCTGCCACCACCCTGTTCAGAATGCTAAAGGTTGAAGAAAGAAATGAAACTAATTCCCTATGGCACAATCCTATCCAGGCAACCAAAATAAGGAGAAAAGAAAAAGGGGGGGTGCTCCGGAACTAATAAATGAAGCCAGCAAAATTTCAGAGTAAAAAAAAATTAGTGGTGTTTCTCTACATTAACAATGAACAAAGTGAAAAGGAAAACCATTCCAAGCACAGCCACATAAAAAAAAAGAACAAAACACCTAGGAACAAATTTAAGCAAAAGACTTGAAACTGTGAATTATAAAACATTGCTGGAAGAAACTGAAAACACTAAATTAATGGAATGGTACTCCATGTTCATGGACAGAAAGACTTGATAATTTTAATATGTATGGTGGTCTGAAAGAAAATAGCTCCCTAAGGGAGTGGCACTATTAGGAGGTGTGGTTTTGTTGGAGTGGGTGTGGCCTTGTTAGAAGAAGTGTGTCACTATGGAGGTGGGCTTTGAGGTCTCATATATGCTCAAGCCACAGCCAGTGTCTCAGTTCACTTCCTATTGCCTTTGGATTGAGATGTAGAATTCTCCAGCATGATGTCTGCCTGCACCCTGCCATACTTCCAGCCACCATGTTCCCTGCCATGATGATAATGAACTAAACCTCTGAAACTGTAAACTGCCACCTCAGTTAAACATTTTCCTTTATAAGAGTTGGTCATGGTGTCTCTTCACAGCAATGGAAACCCTAAGACAATCTATACTATTGAATCTGGAATGTCTCCTATAGGCTCAAGTTTTAAGCACCTTTTTCCCAGATGTGTGGCTATTTTGAAGACTGTGGGTCCTTTAAGAGATGGGCCTGGTTAGCAGAAGCCATAAGGGGCATTCTTTGAAGGTTATACCTGCTTCTAGTTCCAGCCTGTTTTTTCTGTTTCCTGGTCTAGTGACTTTCTGAGAAGCCATCTGCCACAGGCTCTTGCCTACCTTGCCGCAATGAACTTGAATACCTCTGAGACCATGAGATAAGACAAACCGTTCTGCCCTTAAGCTGCTTCTGTCACATCAGGAGCCAACCTCAGAGAGTTAATACCAAACAAAGCAGTGTACATATTTAACACAGTTCCTAGAATAATTCTGGCCACTGTAGAAGTTAAAAAAGAGTACCCCAAATTTGATATGGAAATTTAAGGAATCCAAAATAGCCAACACATTCTTTTAACATAGGACCTGGGGATCAAACTCAGGTCCTCAGGCTTGTTCAATATCGAAATGCCTGTCTCCCAAGCCATGATTTCTGTACTGTTTAAGCTTCTTGAGTGACCTCTATATTGCTTTCCACAGCAGCTGCTCCATTTCACATTCCCACCAGGAGTCTTACAGGAGTCCCAGCTTGACCACAGTCTCACCAATACTTATTATCTTTGGGAATTTTTTAGTTCTAGCTCTCCTATGGAGTGGGAGGTACCATCTCACTCTGAGTAAGACTGTGTTTTTCTGACAGTTAATGGTATTGATTACCTTTCACATGCTTGTTGGCCCTTTGAATGTCTTCTTTGGATAAATGACTTTTAAAATCTTTAGCCTATTCTCAAGCATATAAATTAACCTACTATCTTTTCTTTTAATTTGTGTACATGTGTGTGTGCACATGTGTCGCGTGTGTGCATGCGTGCGTGTGTGTGTATTTAAGGGTGAGTATATGCCACATGAGTGTGGATAAATGCAGAGGCCAGAAAAGGGCATCAGATCCCCTGGAGCTGGAGTTACAGGTGGCTGTGAGCTGCCTGATGCGGGCACTGGGAATTGAACTCTGATCCTCTGCAAAAACAGTAATCACTCCTCCTAACCATTCAGCCATCTCTCCCGCCCCCATAGCTTCATATCTTTTATGTAGTTTGCAAATATTTTCCCCACTCTACAGTGTGCCTTTTCCCTCTGTTGTTTCTTTCGCTATACAGAAACATGGTTACTTCATTCCTACAAAATAGCTAGAAAGCAAATAGACTGCTAGTTGCCAAGGGTTTGGGGTGGAGAGGGGAGCAGGTGGGGAGTAACTATTGAGGGGTGTTTATTTGAAGATGGTGAAAATAAAATATTTCAGAACTAGATAATGTTCTACCATATTGTGACCTTGTGAAACGCCAACAAATTGTTCACTTTAAAATGATTAATATCATGTTATATAAATTTCACCTCGACTTTTTTAAGTGGGATGGAGGAGTAAGCCAACATTAAAGTATCAAAAGAGAGAGCCACTACTTATCTCTAGGGAAGCTGCCTAGTAGAAATGCAAGCTCAGTGTAGCTAGTGTTCTCAAGATTAGACAGAAATCCAAATTTTTATGTAAGCTCTCTCAGTCTTTAGGCATCGGTAATCAACTCATTATTAATCAACTAAGTGTTTAAAAAACATCTCTGCATGGGTGTAACAAACTAAATTTAGAAGCCAAATCAGCCTACAAGACATAGTATCACACTCCGTTCTGGACATAATGGAGCCGTTGAATATTCCCGATTCGGATACTTAGATGATATAAAGAATCTCAGGGTGTCACACTCTGAGAGCTTTAGGCAAAGTAGAAATCGAGCAGAGCTCCTTTCACTTATGTGCTAGAAATGCCAACCTGCAGTATGGCCTGTGGTGAGCAGATGGGCCTTGGGAACCCTGGCACAGAGCCAAGAAGCCTTCTCAGAGAAGCACATTGGTGAGATCTGTCTGGTCCAGGCCAGGATCCCACCTCAGATCCAGGCTAGGCAGGAAAGGTCTGGTCCCTGACTCTGTCACCTGTCCTCCCACACCCCTTCCCCCAACACATGCATATGCATGCACACACATACACACACACACACACACACCACTCAAAAAACAAATCTGTCACTGGCTTCTGCCCCTCCTTCCCCTGAGTGACAGGAGGCCTCTATGCCTGTGGTAGGCAAACACCCTCTCAGGGCTCCCTGCCAAGTGGGATTCTAGCTGGTTCTACCCACAGCTCCTCCAGCAGCAGGGTCTGGACAGGAACCCTTCACAGCTGCCAACACTCACCACAAAGGTCTTTAAGAATTCCATCATTTTCTCTGTGCCTGGCTCTGGGAGGCAGGAGGGGCCCTTCTGCTTTAGAAGCACTGCCGAGNNNNGCAGCTGCTGACGTTGGACAACTTCCTTAAGATCAAACAAGGAACTACAGGATTTGGGTGTCCGCCCGCCCAGAGCTGTTAGTCCACATTGACTAGCAATGACCTTTGACCCTTCCACTGCCAGGACTGCTTCTCTGTTTGGCATGCATGCCATAGGACAAGGCGTCCCTCCCAGGCAGCGCCACGCCAGAGGCTTATGAGAGGAGCCTACCTGTGCCCAGGAAAGCCAAGGGTGAGAAGCAGGCTCCCCTTCCACTCCTGCCTTGAGAAGTGACCAGAGCAAGGGGTGCCAGTGGCCTTGCTGGCACCAAAGATTAGTGTTATCAGGCATTGTAGGATGCGAGACAGGCCCCTCAACATCCCCACCTGTGAGCTAAGAAGCCCTAAGTGCAAGGAAAACGAAAACAAAGTAAACAACAGCAGATCCCTACAATCCCTGCGGACTGCAAAGTCTAAAACACCCAAGCTCAAAGTAAGAGCACAGCTAAAACAGTCAGCAGTTGTTTGGAGGTGGGGGATTCGTGGGAAGGGGTGCAGAGGCCTGGAGAGCTATTTTCCACCAGGAACAGCCTGGATTCCTCTCTAATGTTAGGTGTATTATTCTGGGTTGTTTTTTTTTTAATAATTCTTAATGCTCTTTTTAAACAGACAGCAGTTGCTTCATCCTGCAACCCCCTCCCCAAAGAAAATTTTAAAATAAATACAGCAAAAGGCCTGATGAGACTCGCACCACATTTAAAGCTCAGAGCCAGTGGTGCCCAAGTTCTGAGCTGGGAGAAGCAAAATGGCGTCAGACCCTGGGTCTTGGGGTCTCTTTCCCAGCATAAGCATGTCAGACTCCACACCTACCCAGCACCCTAGCCAGGGTCAGCTCTGAGAGGAAAGCAGTGTGCTCAGCCTAGAAGTTAAGACATGAACTATTCAATCCCCCAAAAGAAGGTTGCAGTGCACCAGGGACAGCTGTGGCTTTAGTGTGTGACGGACATGCTTCTCCTGCTGCTGAATTGTGGAGCTTATTATTCAGCCTTGGAATCTCAGTTTCTATATCTATAAAACGGAGAAACACAGCCACTTTGCACAGTGCAGGTACTAAGTCCACAGCAGGGCAAAGCGTGAAAAACCCATCATAATGAAGAACCCTTCTTAGATGCCTGCATGGTGATCAGCCATCCTGCCCCCAAGCTCCACAAACTCCAGTTCCCAAGACACATGAGAAACAGCCCACCCAGAAGGCCATCCTTGTCTCTACCTCTCCAGTTTGCCCCCTGGCTGCCACCTCCTCTCTCCATGCCAGCCTGGCCTGTTTCTGCTCAAGGAACCCCCAGAGTACCCCATGGGAGAAAGAAAGGCTAAAAGATGTCCTCGGGTGCTGGGGGAAGGCATGGCTCCATGGAGGCCTTGGCGCAATCCGTCTCTGAGGTTAAAACAACACTGGAGGTCAAATGGGTGGGAAAGAGAGAGGCAGAGGGCTACTTGGAACCTGGGCCACCTCACTTGCAGGAGCCATGTGGGAAAGGGAACTAGAGCTCTGAGAAGGCTGGCAAGGTCCATTCCAAATCTTTAAATGCTGATGTAACAGTGTTAGAGAAGCCATGAGGTGATGCTCATTGGGCTTCTCTGCCCCTGCTAAGCCCAAGGACTCTGTGTGGGACTCCTGTGTACTCAAATAATCCCAGGCTCCTCCAGCACCTGCTTCTGGCTTCTCCCTGTTTATGTTTGGGCCCCATAAATCATTCTGTAGAGCCCCCACACCACCATGCCATTCCTGCAGTCCCGGGAGCATAGTAGGCTCTGGCTAGCATGACACACCGGGCACAGGATGCCTCTGCTACCCTATGCTTATGGTCCAAACTCCTTGTGCAGTAAAGGAATGCATCAATAGGAAGTGGAGGGCAGGGCAGAGAAACCTAACTTACTGATCTCTGGGCCAAGCACTGCTAAGGATGGGGACTCCAGGAAGATCATCCTTAGTCCCTCTCTTCCTACTCATCCCACTTCACCCAGGCCCAGGATCTACCCATTCCCCATCATAATACAGTTGAGGAAAAGTGCAACTAAAGCTCAGAGAGGTTATGTGACCTGTTGAAGGTCACACAGCCTGCTAGAAGCAGAGCCAGGTGAGTGTTCTAAGCAAAAGAGGGGGGTGAGGTCAGGAGGATGGCAAGGAAGGGAAGGCAAAGGTAGAGGAGAAACTGAAAGCACTTGTGTTTAACTCTGAGATCAGGAAGGACTCTCTTAGCTCGCCAGGGAGGCCTTCAGCCCCAGCAGTGTCATGAGCAGAGGCAGCCCTGTGGCCACACTCTGAAGCTATTCCAGGGCCCAGGAGCCTCGGGACTTCCAAACAGAAGAACAACAAAGGACAGAGGCCAGGGAGACAAGGAGCCATTCCTGTAATGCAAAATTAGCCACTGTCCACAGACATGGAGGGTGAGGAGAATAATACCCATGCAAATTTCTCCTTGGTTTAATGAGACGCTCATCTCTGAGCCAGAACCCCCATTGCCCACCTACACCCACTTTCTTCCAAACCAGAAGCCCCGGCACTCAGGACACAGCATGGTAATGATCTGATAAAAGCACCCTGGGTGATTTGAGGCCCCCAATCAGTCAGACTTCCTTTCTGGCCTCAATTCTTCCCTAGCAGCTGCAGTCCAGGGAAAAGACCCGCTGACAGTCAGAGAGACTAGCATCCAAACTACAGTCAGCCATCAGCCAGTCCTGTGACTTCTTGACTTAAAAAATGGAATAATGATCCTACCCCACACCCTGGGTGTCCCCCAGGAGGAACTGAGACAGCAAGCGCAGACGTGCCTACCACACACAGCAGCCATCATCGATAAGCACCGCTGACTTACAGAATTTACTCTGAGGAGGCGTGCTGACATTAATTGCTTTCTCATTACACGTGCCAGGCCCCGACTAAACACTTCACACATGTCCACCTACCTAAGTCTCAGCACCACCAGGGCAACAGGCATGCTGGTCCTGCCCACTCTACAGATGAAGAAACTGAGGCTGAGAGGTGAATAACTCAGTCAATAGTCAGCATTGCAAACCATGACCACCTTTCATGAACAGGGTTCAAGTTTTACATCAGCACACTAATGTGGCTTGGGACAGTGAAAATCTTGGTAAGGTCCAAATCCCACTTGTCCTCCTGAAAGTTTATCTGTCTGTGTCTCTGTGTCTGTGTGTGTGTCTCTCTCTCTGTCTCTGACTCTCTTTGTCTCCCTCCCTCTCTCTGCCTCTCTATCTATCTATCTATTTATCTATCTATCTGGTGACAACGCTGGAATTTAAGTCTCACACATGCTAAGCACACACGCTATCCCTGGGCTGCATCCACAGCCCCTCAAGCCACTGGGAAGCTCACAACACACTTGACTTGGTTTATGTCGGTATCCAAATACAGTTAATGACTAGGTCTGATCATTCCTCCCAACTGGAAAACTCTGGTGGGCAGAGGCTGTGTCTACACACAACAGACTTCCTCACATCTACAGCAGCTCCCATCGAAAGATACCACATTACTGTGTGCACCACTAACAGACCAGAAACACTGGCAACTGAAAACCCTGCAATATTATTGCTCTTGTGGCATCCCTGATTTCAAAGTACTTAAACCAAAGGGAAAGTATATCTCTGAAGTGATGCCTCCAGCAGCAGAGACTCGGTGAGTATTTGCACACAGTGATTTTTTCCTGGGATTGGAGAAAAAACACGAAGCTTGAAATAAGGCTTGGGCCCTTACCAGCTGGCTAAAGGAAATGCTTCATTTACTTCTCCAGGCCTCAATTTTTCCCATCTGTAAAATGGGAAAATGACGGTTCTCTTGCAGAGCAGCTGTGAGAATCAGAAGAGTTTAGGAAAGTGGCTTGCAAACCATGAAACACAGCACCACCAGGATCAAAATGAAGATGGATGAGGACACAGTTGGTGAGAATGTGGACTGAGTGTGTGTCCCAGGTCTGTGTGTAAAAAGCTGAGCCCCACTGTGCAGTCCTGAAAGGCAGATGTTTAATCGATGAAGTCATTGACGAAATTAATGAAGTCAAGTTAAGGGTCTGGAAACTGATCAGGATGGGATGAGACCATCAGGGTGGAGCCCCATTACTCAATACTGATAGCTCTGTAAAAGAGGGTCCAGCAGAGAGAAGCATGAGCTCCCTGCCATCAACACCATCACCAGATACCAAGCCCTCCACTTTGAAGCCCCAGAATCATGAGCCAAAGTCAACCTCTTTTCTTTATAACGCTGTGTGGTCTCAGAAGTTTTGCTACAGTATTGAACACACACACACACACACACACACACAC